>JAJJWX010002981.1:0-83165 GCA_023529315.1 Papaver bracteatum
ATATAAAACCCCATCATGGAACACGAATCTTTTGGACTTTTGTTTTAGCTTGGACGCATTCTCTTTGTTAGTAGGAAGAATGCCGTCGTGAAGTAAGCCGATGTACGACTCCCGCCAGTCCCCAATGTGATTGATATTCAAGACTTATGTCTGACATGGGGACGCCTGGCAATTTGGACACGCCTTCTGGAGTAATCGGGATTGAGCTTCCATCTCCGGCCAATAGTATCCAAGTCGTTGTAAATGACGGTAGAGGGTTACTACTGATGTTATTCCACAGACTTCGGTATGAACATGTTCAAGTTGTTATTTTGCTTCCTATTTTCCGAGACACCTTGACAGAGAGCTTTCTGGATTTCGATGATACAAAACAACTTAAAGCATAAAGAAATTCATAAAGTCTTGAGGCTCGACTCTTCCCTTGAAAAGTGAGTTGTTGAGTTCTTGAATGATAGGAGTTCTCCAGTTATCCCCTTCGGCTTTCATCGGTTGTGAAAGCCTATGTTGAATCTATGGTCTCGCCGTTTTATTGTCAGTGGTTTCTCGGATCCTTCGAATCTGGAACTTTGATGCTAGCGTAGCTAGGTCAAGACGATGCTTGTTACCGCTACGGCCGACATGTGTGATGGTTGCTTCGACTAAATAATTTAGTAATTTTTTTGCTTCACCTCGTATGATGCCAGATGCTCATTTTCAATGCGTAAATCCTTTTACCTAGTTGACGAGTGCACTTGGAATCTCCTCTTATCTCCAAATGCGTGGCCACGGCTCGTTTAGCTAGTGATAGTCCAATGAGGAAGGCTTCGTATTCAGCTGAGTTATTGGTGCACGGAAAGTATAGCTTGAAAGAGTGCGAGTAGACTTCTCCAGCACGAAATACTAGTACCACACCCGCTCCTCCGGTATTAGTGCTGGGGGTGGAAGAGCCGTCGAAGAACAGTAGCCATGTTTCTTCTTTGACTAAGAAGATATCTGGAAGGTCTCCCGGGAGATATTCTCATAACTCCGCTGTTTTTTATCCTGGGAATGTTGATAACAATTCTGCAACAACCTGTCCTTTTATGTCCCTTGGGGATATGCACGTTATGTCGAACTTTGACAGCTGCAGGAGCCATTTAGCCAACCTCCCTATCAGGGCGGGTTTCGAGAGGAGAAACTTTACAAGGTCTGATTTGGATATTAACACCACCTTGTTGGAGCAGGAGTGGTAGTGCTCAACTTCCCGGATGGAATAAATTAATGCTAAACACGCTTTTCCCTTTGGGGTATTCGATGTTCAGCGTCTCTCAACGTTCGACCAAAGTAGTAGTATGGGATATCCAATCCCTTTGTCATCTTCTTGAGCGACGAGGGCTCAATGGCGAGATCGCTAAAGGATGTGTAAAGACATAGTGGTTTCCCTTGCATAGGAGGCTTCATGACGGTCTGCGGAGGATAGCGGCTTGTCGGATCTTCTGGTACGCTTTTTGTAGACGTAGTCCACGTGAAATTCGCTCCTTTTTCGCAGAGGGGTAAACGCAGAATAGCTGTGCCAGTCCCAGTATGAAGCGACTTAATGTAATTTACCTTGCCCATGAAACCTGGAGCTCTTTTGCGTGTTATCGGTGGTGGCATCGAGGATATCTTGCGTCTTGACTGGTCAATCTTTTATCCTCTGCTGGCCGTCACTTGGAATCCCATAAACTTCCCCGAAGAGACACCAAAGGCGCATTTCAAAGGGTTCATCTTCAACTTGTATTCGCGACATCTTTCGAACACTTGTTGTAGAGTTTCTGGATGATCCGCTCGAGTCTTCGACATAATCTACGTAATCTTCGACTTGCTTGTGCATCATATCATGGAAGATGGTATTCATGGCGCGTTGGTAAGTAGCTGCCTGTTCTTCAGTATCGAAAGGCATTACATGTTGTAATAAAAATTTCCTGAGAGGTTCGAAAGCAGTCTTTACTCTCTTCATGCTCATACATCTTTAGATGGTTATAGCCAGCCATATCCATCCATGAAAGAGGAGAATATACCATGTCCACCTGCATCTACTCAAGACAAGCTGATGTTAGGGAGCGGGAAATCATCTTTTAGGAAGCACTTATTCAGATCTCTGAAATCGACACAACATCTGATCCACTCCATTCTTCTTTTAACTGGGAACGATATAGCCAAACCAGGTGGGATGACGAATAGGTTTGACAAAAGCCACAAAGTTAAGTACCTCGACCTCCGCCTTGATTTGTTCCTTTTCACGTCGTGTTCAATCTTCTTGAGGATGCTTGACCAGTTTGGATCCGGGATCACGTGCAGATGGTGGAGACCATTTTTTCATCCAAGCCAAGCATTTCTTCTAAGTCCACCAAACGCCCCGGGTATTCTTTGAGTAGGCTGACTAGCTTTGAGCGTTTCGAAGAATGTGAGCCGAACTCGACCAGATTGTGTCGGGAATTTTCATTCTATATTGATAGTTTTGAGTTCGTCGGTGTGGTTGGTTCGTCCTGCTTTGTATCTTATGAGGGGCGCTCTGAAATTTCCTCATGGTTATTGCAGAAATATTCTTTCGTCCCGCGGCAAGGTGAACTTCGCTTGGTGCGTATGGTTACCTCGACGTCGGAGTATGGCGTGTCTTCCTTCTCAAGAGACTGTTGGAGGGAAGTCTCCTTCCATGAGTATCTCCGGCTTTGTCGTCATTCTGAGCGATGTCCATTTTGGTAGCGTAAAAATGAATCTCGGTCTTCACGCCTTTTGAACCTTCCTTCGCCCATGTGTTTTCGCTAGAGACTGGTGCATAGGGGACAAAGGACGCGTGATGCGGACAACTTCTCCGTCACGATCTATTTTCGCGGCATTGGTGGTATGTCGAATGGAATCCATTTTGAGATTGTGCATCCAACGCCTTCCCAAGATCATGTGGTAGATCCGTTCTTTTTTAATCACTTCAAACTTCACGCTTGATTGAATTGTCCCTACTCGCCAGCTCCAAGTTGATATAGCCATACGCGTTAGTTTGGTTGCCTTTGAAACTGCCATCGTAGAGGGTTGTCGTGACGATCTCTTCAAGTCGCACCTTGGCAGCTTTAAGTTTTCTTGAGAGTGATGACATTCGAAGATGCACCCGTGTCAATGAGCTCTTCCGAAACTTCTATGTTCCTCGACTAGAGCCGTAACATGTACAGGCTCTGCCAGACCGTCTTCTACCATCATGTCGTAATCGGTGAAAACAATATTGTTGTTGGATCTTCCGGGATCCTTGAGTCCCTGGTGCAAGAACTAGTGACGTCTCAGTGTTATTCGGTTGATAGCAGAGAATATTTCAACCCGCTGTCCTCGAGAGGTGTAGCATTCACATAAGTTTTCACCAACATGGTCGCCTTCCTGGTCCGCCGGCTTCCACTGTCATGACTAAACCATTGATTTGAGAATGCTCATTCGGATGTTAGTCCCCTGCTTCTGATCTTCCTGGGGAACATGAACCACTTAGTCTGACAGTTAGATGATGAGGAAGTAGAAAGTATGTCGTTAATCATATCTTTCATTAGATCCATGTTTTTGGCATGGATCTCCGAGTCGCATCGAGGTCAACCAGTCTTGGGATCTCTTCATTGGTCATATTGTTTCAGAAATTGACGCAGTTATCATGACCTTGAGTGGGATCAATGTTTGTGGAGATTTCTCGATAACTGACTATGCTTGCGTAAAATTTGAAAAACGAAGTTGGAATTTGATATTGTAACCGAAAGATCAATCCTCCCGCTGTGGTCGCCAATTGTTTATGGGTAAAAATCGTTTCCGCTGATTTTGGCAAATTCGGTAGGTGAGTGATAAACTAGTTTAAACCCAAAACAAATGTGCTACACGTGAGAACTTTATATATTCGAGAGATCAATCTGTACAAGTCCAGCCTAAACTAAGAAATGGTCGCTCAGCACTTGCTTTCATCAAGCAAAGTGAGGAGAAAGGTTGATTTGGTAGGAAACAAAGAAAGGTGTTGAAACCAGAACAATTTCATGGAAGAGCAGTGTCTCGACTTGCATCGAAGGAAAGCTTAGAAGCTTTCAAGAGATGGAAGCTTTTTGGAGAGCTTGGCAAAGTTGCTTTTCCGAGAGTGTTGTATTTTTCCCACTTAGACCTGTTGTCCGGTGGAAATAAGTAAGACCTATTTATACAACTCGAGATTGAAACGTGACTCTGGCTCTCGATGAAGGAAGAGAGTAAAGGTGAAATAATGGGAGGAGGTGGTAACCGCAAGGTGTTTATGGGTGAAAACGTTTTCACCATTATTTCCTCATTTATTTGACCGCTTATTCCTATTCACACTTTCTTAATGTGAGCGAGAATACTCGCAAGTCAGACCGCTAAACCAAGACCCTGGAAACCATCCTCGCTTGGTTGATATCTTGAGTGTTGGCTGCACCTTGAGTGCAAGTGTGCTAGGGCGTGCAGGTATGTTCCAATGGCATGTGAATGCTTTTGTTGGTAGGTTACACCTCGAGCGCAGGTGGCAGCTGCTGATGATGGGCGTGTGGCATGTGCCAATGGAATGTGTGAATGACTTGTGGTAGCTGTACGCTGAGTGCGTGGCGCCAGAGTTTGCTAGTGAGAGTGTGGTATGTGCCAATGGCATGTGGAATTCTCAGTAGGTTGCACGGCTTGTGTTAGGTCGCTGTGCGCAAGCTGGTCATGTGCCAATGGCATGTTCGACTATTAGGCTACAGCCTCGTATGAAAATCTACCAATGATGCATGTTGGCATGTGCCAATGGCATGCTTCGGCCATTAGGGCTACTAGCTTAGTAATAAAAGATACGCAGCGATGCGTGTTGGCATGCTCGACCATTAGGTCCACTTATTGGGTAAGAAAAGCTACCAACGAGCGATTGGCATAAAGCCAATGGCATGCGTGAAAATTTGGCCTAGGTTGCATGGTTTGCAAGCCTTAGAGTGCGAGCTAGATTTGGCATGGCAGTGGCTAGGGCCAAGGTAATGGTGTTTGGTTTAGCGATAGAGTGACCAGCAAGCTAAGGCCAAGGCAAAGAGTGTGTTTAGCATGGCGCGACTAGCTTGAGCTAGGAGTGGTTGTCATGATTTTCCATTGCACGAAGGTGATGCTAAGCATGGTTGGCATGCTTAAGCGCATTTGGTGTGACTAGCGTAGCTAGGTCCGAGTCGCAGTGTGTTTAGTATGGCGCGACTAGCTTGAGCTAGGTGTGGTTGACAGGATTTGTCATTGTAGCACTGGAGGTGCGCTAGCATGGTTCGACATTCTTTGGCGCGTTTAGTGTGGATGGCATGATTTTCCATTAGCACGTAGGTGCCGCTAGCTTCAGTTAGGTGTGGCGTGGCATGGTTTGCCATTGGGACGAGGTGCGGCTAGCATGGTTGGCATGCTTTGGCGCTTTGGTGTAACTAAGCATAGCTAGGGCCAAGGAAGAGTGCGTTTGGTACAGCGCCGCTTAACTTGGGCTAGGTGTGTTCAGCATGATTTTCCATTGAACTAAGGGGAATTAGGTTTTTGTTCGTCAGAACTTGACCTGAAAAATACCCCCACACCATCACTACATGCATTAAATGTCCTAATAAATGTGTCACCGGTGACATTAGGTTATTTGGGGTTTTAAAATTTTACCCTTTGTTTAAAAACCACCATCAACAGTAGTACATGAGATTTCCTTGCAATTGAACAACTCTCTAACTAGTTTATTTGAGTCATTTGGACTAGTTATGGTGAAGAAGAATATAGTTGATATGAAAGTTATCATATGGCTAGCCATTTGGTTAACTATTCTTGAACCAAATAACTTACAAGTTTGGGTACGGTTACACAAACCTTAAACCTTCAAGTACATGTGTGTATAACAAGATATGTTTTCGATCTAATGATTGATAAATATTAGCTTGAATCTAGTCAGGTTTGCATCTAACGGTGAATATTGAATGCTTTGTTACTAAGCTAACATTGATTGCAAACCCTGATTTGAAGACAATATAAGGGAGAACTCTAGCAACTCGGGAAAACCTAATCGCACATTCTATGCGTGATACTAGTTGTTCTAAGCTAGAGTCGATTCTCCTTTAACCTTGGTTTTCTTCTTCTAAAACAAAGTTAACGACTTAAAGACTTCATTGAGATTGTGAAGCCAGACCGATACTACTTTTCTTGTAGTTGTGTGATCTGATCTTGCTTCTTATATCGTACAAGTACAATTGGAATAATTGGCTTAAGAATTTTATCTCTTATAGGCAAGATATAAAAGTAGTCACAAACACTTCGTCTCATCGTTTGTGATTCCTCAATAATCTTCTTCGCTGCGTCGATTAAGTTTATTGTGAGGTGATTGATAAAATTGAGTTGTTCTTCGGGAATATAAGTCTAGTTTTATCAATTGGTTCCTGTCCATCTTGATTTATCAAATTACGGAACAAAACTCATAGGTTTATTTGTGGGAGACGAATTTATCTATCCTTGTATACTTTTCTGTGAGATACATATTTGTTTATTAAAGTCTTCGACTTTGGGTTGTATCAACTCTTGGTTGTGGGTAAGATCAGCTAAGGGAATCAAGAATGTAGCATCATGCTGGGATCAGAGACATAGGAGCATAACTGTACCTTGGATCAGTGTGAGATTGGTTGGGGTTCAACTAAAGTCCATACCGAAGTTAGCTTGGAGTAGGCTAGTGTCTATAGTGGATTAATACAGTGTATGTTTAATCTGGACTAGGTCCCGGGGTTTTTATGCATTTGCTCTTTCCTCGTTAACCAAATTCTGGTATCTGTGTTATTTCTTTTCCGCATTATATTTTGTTATATAATTGAAATAATATAGGTTGTGTGTTGTTCAATCAATTAGAATATTCGACCTTTTGGTTGTCGATTTAAATTGATTGACACTTGAATATTGGTCTTTGGTATCATCCAAGTTATCTCTCTTTGATAAAGACTCGCAGATTCTATTTGATATAGATCAAATTTAGAGATTGAGATAATAACTCCTTGAAATATTTTTATCTAGATTGAGTCTGACTTTCTAGTTGATTCTCTAGTAGAGTTACTCATAGTTTGTCCACACATATTGTTAATCGAAATATTGGGTGTGGTTGTTATACCCCCGTTTTTTCAATTGGTATCAGAGCAGGCAAACACGTTCAAGACCTTACAAGTCTGTGTTTGTATCGATCTGACTCTATGGATGATAAAGTCTCTTATAACGCTTCACCAGGATTAAAAACCAATCGTAGAAAAAGTTCTAATAAACTGGTTATTCTCCAGAAAAGGTTGCAATGAACAAATCCAGATCAACTCTGATCTTGTTCCAGAAATTTCAATACTAAAGGATTTGAAACCCATTTGAAATTCCTTAATGGATATGAGTAACTCCAGTAATTCCTCTATAAAGAAAAGTCATACATCAGCTGATAAACAACGTTTAAAGGTTGCGAAAACTGATATGACCCAGAACTGTTCTACCAAACTAAAAGTTGTTGGCCCATGTTTGTTTTGTGATTCCTCTAATCACTTTCAACATAATTGTGTGTCTTTTCAAAAGAGATTAAAATTTCCAAGTGATCTTTATAAGAAAACTAAACAACTCCTTGCATCTCTAAAAAGACATACAGAACTATTAGGAAATTCCAAAAAGAATAGTACTAATAGTATGGGAGCATTTGCTTTAAAATCAACATCACCCTTTCAATGGTTTCTTGACAGTGGATGTAGCAGACATATGACAGGTGATCTTACTTGGTTTGTTTCTTCGGATGACTATGAAGGTGGACCAGTAACATTCGGAGATGGAAGATGTTTCCACATAAGTAAGAAAGGAACGATCAAATTACTTGGCATACCGGAAATTCATGATGTATTCTATGTAAAAGGTATGACTGCAAATCTTTTTTCTGTTAGTCAAATTTGAGACAAATGTCATCGAGTTGTCTTCAATGCAAATGGATGTGACATTGTAGACAAAACTAGGAAAGTAATTTTTCAAGGAACTCGTGGTAAAAATAACTGTTATCTTCTTGATACTCAGTTCAACAATTTTTGCAATTTGACTAAGGTGGAATCTACACATCTTTGGCATGAACGTTTTGGTCACATCAATTATTGCATTCTAACTAAGATCATTAATAAAGAACTTGTTAGAGGAGTTCAATGCAAAGATTGAAGGTATATGTGGTGCATGTCAAAAAGTTAAACAAACAAAATTTCACCATAAATCATCTCAAGATATTCTCACTAAAGCTCAACTTGAATTAATTCATATGGATCTCTTCAGACCAATTAAACAACCGACTGTTGCTGGTAAGAAGTATGCTTTGGTTATGATAGATGACTACACCAGATTCACTTGGGTTGCATTTCTATATCATAAGAATGAAACCCTTGGAGAATCTAAGATTATTGTTAATAGAATCCAGAATGAACAAGGTCACAAACTAAAGAAAATTATGAGAGACCGTGGAACTGAATTCAAGGACACTAAGGTGTTTGAATTTTGTGACGAACTAGGAATTATAAAACAATATTCTCCACCTATTACTCCTCAATCTAATGGAGTCGTTGAGAGAAAGAACATGAATATTCAGGAAATGGCCAGGGTAATGCTTCATAACAAAAACCTACCTTTAAGGTTTTGGGGATAAGCTGTTTTCACAACATGTTATTTGATCAACCATGTCTATTTAAGGTCAAAAACCCTCAACACTCCTTATAGTTGTGGTACGATAGAAAACCCAACTTGCACTATCTTAGAGTGTTTGGTAGTAAGTGTTATATTTTGAAAGATCGAGAGCAGAGAGGGAAGTTTGACACCAAAAGTGATGAATGTATCTTCCTTGGCTATGCTTCTGATAGTCGTGGTTTCCGAGTATTCAATCTCAGAACCCAAGTCATGATGGAATTTACTAATATTATCATCGATGATATTAATAATTTTCATCATGACAATTCTCCTGCTGAATTGCCTCCATCAGAGACAATTGAGAAAGTCAAAGAAATACCTGAATCAGTTGAAGTTATCCCAACTGTTACTGATCCTGATATTTTTAGTGACGAGGAGAAGAACTCTGATCAAGCCTCTCCTGAAGAAAAAGAACGTTTCCCTCCATGACACCTATGGGTTCAAAGGAATCATGATCCAAAAAGTATTATTGGAGGAATAGATTCTACATCTAAAACAAGAGGACAACTTCAAAATATTTGTAATTTTGGTTGTTATCTGTCTCTTGTATAACCAAGAAATATTGATGAAGCTCTTAGCGATACCGCATGGGTGAATGCAATGCATGAAGAGTTAAATCAAGTTCAAATACAAGACATATGGGAACTTGTACCTTGTCCCTCCAATGTTAATATTGTTGGTACCAAATGGATATTTAAGAACAAGTATGATGAATTTGGCACAATTGTCAAAAATAAAGCCATACTTGTCGCTCAAGGATATTCACAAATTCAAGGTATCGATTTTGACGAAAATTTTGCACCTGTGGCACGCCTTGAGTCCATTAGAATCTTATTAGATCATGCTTGTTTCCTCAAGGTTAAGATTTTCCAAATGGATGTTAAATCCGCGTTCCTAAACGAAATCTTAAAAGAAGAAGTTTATGTTGCTCAACCTAAAGGGTTTAAAAACCGTGATTTCCCATATCATGTTCTCAAACTCAAAAAGGCATTATATGGGTTAAAACAAGCACCTAGAGACTCGTTTGAAAAACTTACCACTTCTCTCATTAAGAAAGGTTTTTCAAGAGGCGGAGCTGATAAAACCTTTTTTACCAAATGGAGTGGGAAAAATGTTGTCATTGCTCAAGTCTATGTAGATGATATCATTTATGGATCAACTTCTGAGAATCTAGCAAAGGATTTTCAAGTTTCACTTGATAGAGAATTTGAAATGAGCAATGTTGGTGAATTAAAATTCTTTTTAGGATTACAAATTCAGCAACAAAAAGATGGAATTTACTTATCCCAAGAAAAGTATGCAAGGGATCTTGTGACAAGATTCAGCTTGGATAAGTCTTCTCCAAAGTTGACACATATGCCTACTGCTGGTAAAATGCATAGAGATGAGAATGGAGTAAAAGTAGATCAAAAGTTGTATCGATCTATTATTGGAAGCCTTTTATATCTAACAGCTACTAGACCTGATATTTCTTTTAGTGTTGGTTGTTGTGCCGGATTTTAAGCTGATCCAAAGGAATCTCATCTTGCAGCTGTAAAAGGATCATACGATATGTTAATCACACTGTCGGGTATGGTCAATCCTACACTTTTGATACTAACACTAACATTTCCTCTTATTCTGATGTTGATTGGGAAGGATGTGTATAAGACAGAAAAAGTACATCAGGGGGTTTCTACTATGTATGACTGAATCTTGTTGCTTGGCATAGAAAAAAACAAAATTCACAATCCCTATCTACATGCGAAGCAGAGTACATTGCTATTGGGTCATGTTGTACTCAACTATGGATGAAACAAATGTTGGCTGACTATGGAGTTGATACTAGAATAATGAAGATCTTTTGTGATAACTCTAGTGTGATTCGAATCACTGAGAATCTCGTTGAACACTCAAGAACGAAGCACAATGACATAAGGTACCATTTTATTCGAGATCTTTATGAGAATGGTATCATCAATATGGAATTTGTGCCTTTTGAACAACAATTGGCTGACATTCTCACCAAACCATTAGACATTGCCACTTTTCAGCACCTGCGGCAGTCTATTGGTGTTGTTTTAGTTTATTAATTAGCTATTTTCGTAACTCTTTGCCCCTGTGCTTATCTCGAATATTTTGGGCAATTGAGTTGGAACTCCAGTAGGTTTCCGACATATTTGTGTTTGATTCACATAGGTTGATTTTATGTAGTGTGTTTTATTCAAAATCCTTTTTTTTCTTTTGAAATTAAGGTCACTCTTGTTGTTCTTTCAGGAATGACATTTTATGGGGGAGAGTTCTTTTGAACTTGTGCTTAATTGCCAAATCTTTGTGGGGAGTGCGACTGTGGAATATTATAGGGGTTTTCTTGTATCTTTATGAACTCCTTGATGAATGTATTTAGCTTCATCTTTATGATTGCATCTAAACAATATGATATACATTTACCTTTGGTCATGAAAAGTCTCTTACGTAAATTTCATTAGGATATATCCCATTCTTGTACCTTTGCCAATTTTATTGAAAAAAAGGGGGAGAATTAATACGTAGTTCACACTATAAATACATATGGTTTTCGGATCATTATGTAAGGGGAAGTGGTTTCCATGTGAGATGGAGTATTGACTAAGGGGGAGTGAAGTATCATCATAGTGTTGTTGTTAAAGTTGTGATGCAATTGGACTTTGACACTGTGTAATGATACTATGACACTGTATAACAATGATTGAGAACTTATGTTTTCCTCGTTGTTATAGTTATGGATTTTCAACAACGATGATGCTAAACTTACAACCTTTGGGATCATTGGATTACTTGGAAGTGACGAAGATTTCGAGTATTATTGAAGATTAGACGACATGTGGAATATGAGCTACAATGTTTATTTATATATTTTTGTATTCCATATGTATTAAGAGTTTTGCCACTAAAATTGACAAAAGGGGAGATTGTCAAAGCATTTCTCGGTCGAACTCGCATGCGTTGCTATCTCAAGCATGTTTGTCAATATTAGTGATCAAAACTATAAAGTCTTTGATTTCTAGTCTATTATAGCTAAGGTCTCGGACTAGGATAGAAAGTGTAGTTGATCTCAAGGAGCCAGTGGATCTTTATCGACTAAAAGGTATGTGGAGATTTGAACTTATCTATCACTCAAAAGTCTATCTACTCTATCTCCTATCTTGAGACAAAAGTCATTTTGCTATATAGACTTAGATTATACACATGTAGATATTTCGAGCTGAGTATATCTCGCTTATCTATTTCTTGAAATATGTGTTGGTAAAGATTTCTCTTTAATCAAGTTCATCTTTACCTAGTGACGAAGTCATGTTATGTTTCAATTATTTTGGAAATTGCTCTGACTAAAAATAGTTTGTGAATAAAAACTATATAATGCCCTTTGAAAATGTTTCAATGATTTGAATGAGAGTTTAGACAATATAACCATTGGAGGATATAATTATTGTTGTGGTAATACATATATGTATAAGTCCTTATTGCTTGAACAGAAGTTTGCGAACATTATTGATCAAGTGAAACCAGAGTAGTGCGTGAGCTCAGTCCACGAACTTTGCATACAAACTCAGTCCGTGAACCCAGTCCCGCGAACTGAAGAAGTTCTCGAACCCAAGAATTTATGTTGGAGTTTGTGAACTCTGTCCGAGAACTTAAGTCCGCGAACCCAGTATGCAAAATTGAGTAGGTTATGTCTAAAAACGAAGTTTGTGAACTTATCTTAATAAACTAAGGAATTTTATTGCAAACCGTGGCTTTATAGTTCATGAATCGATTCGAGTGAATCACATCTTTTTTGCTTTAATTGTGTCTTTTGTAGTACATGAGATTTCCTTGCAATTGAACAACTCTCTAACTAGTTCATTTGAGTCATTTGGACTAGTTATGGGGAAGAAGAATATGGTTGATATGAAAGTTATCATATAGCTAACAATTTGGTTAACTATTGTTAAACCAACTAATGTACACGTTCGGGCATGGTTACACAAACCTAAAAACGTCAAATACATGTGTGTATAATTATCTATGTTTTCGATCTAACGGTTGATAAATATTAGCTTGAATCTAATCAGGTTTTCATCTAACAGTGAATATTGAATGCTTTGTTACTAAGCTAACATTGATTGCAAACCCTGATTTGAAGACTATATAAGGGAGAACTCTAGCAACTGGAAAACCTAATCCCCGCACATTCTGTGTGATATTAGTTGTTCTAAGATAGAGTTGATTCTCCTTTGTCCTTTAGTTTTCTTCTTCTAAAACCAGGTTAACGATTTAAAGACTTCATTGGGATTATGAAGCCAGACCGATACTACTTTTCTTGTAGTTTTGTGATCTGATCTTGCATCTTCTATCGTACGAGTATAATTAGAATAATTAGCTTGAGATTTTTATCTCCGATAGGCAAGATATAAAAGTAGTCACAAACACTTGGTCTCATCGTTAGTGATTCCTCAATAATCTTCTTCGCTGCGTCGATTAACTTTATTGTGAGGTGATTGATAAAGCTGAGATGTTCTTGGGGAATATAAGTCTGGTTTTATCAATTGGTTCCTGTTCACCTTGATTTATCAAAAGACGGAACAAAACTCATAGGTTTATTCGTGGAAGACGAATTTATCTATCCTTGTAGACTTTTCAGTGTGATACATATTTGTTTATTAAAGTCTTCGACTTTGGGTCGTAGCAACTCTTGGTTGTGGGTGAGATCAGCCAAGGGAATCAAGTACGTATCATCATGCTGGGATCAGAGACGTAGGAGCATAACCCACCTTGGATCAGCATGAGATTGGTTGGGGTTCAACTACAGTCAGACCAAAGTTAGCTTGGAGTAGGATAGTGTCTGTAGCGCCTTAATACAATGTATGTTTAATCTGGACTAGGACCCGGGGTTTTTCTTCATTTGCGGTTTCCTCGTTAACAAAATTCTGGTGTCTGTGTTATTTTTTTTTCCGCATTATATTTTGTTA
The DNA here is from genome assembly GCA_023529315.1 of Papaver bracteatum. Taxonomy (NCBI): domain Eukaryota; kingdom Viridiplantae; phylum Streptophyta; class Magnoliopsida; order Ranunculales; family Papaveraceae; genus Papaver; species Papaver bracteatum. The sequence continues at coordinate 13,638 of JAJJWX010002981.1, forward strand.
TATAATTGAAATAATATAGGTTGTGCGTTGTTCAATCATTTAGAATATCCGACCTTTTGGTTGACGATTTAAATTGATTGACACTTGGATATTGGTCTTTGGTACCATCCAAATTATCTCTCTTTGATAAAGACTCGCATATTTTATTTGTTTGAGTATAGATCAAATTGAGAGATTGAGATAATAACTCCTTGAGATATTTTTATCTAGATTGAGTCTGACTGTCTGGTTGATTTCTAGTAAAGTAACTCGGAGGTTGTCCATACATATTTCTAATCAAAATATTGGGTGTGGTTGTTAGACCCTCGCTTTTTCAAAAGCTGCAAGAGGAGCTCCACCTATAAATCATCTACTCTTTGCAGATGATTGTCTCATCTTCACTCATGCCAATTTAACCAGTGTGAATAATCTCCTTCAAGTTTTGAATGAGTTTAGTTCTCAATCTGGTCAATTCATCAATTTTGATAAGTCCTCAGTCTACTTCAGTGATAATATTAATCTTATCTCTTGTGAAACTTTAGGACAGATTCTGGGAGTTAATGGATAAAAATGAAAAATACTTAGGTTCACCTCTCATTATTGGTAAATCTAAAGTTAGAACTTTTGAAGACATCCAACTAGCTTTTGATAGAAGATTAGGTACATGGAAAGGTACCACCATGCACCAAGATGGTAGAACTACTATGGTCAAGGAAGTACTCAACTCAATTCCTACTTATCATATGAGCACATTTAAGATGACAAAAAAGCTTCTGCAAAAATTAGATACTACTCAAAGGAAGTTCTGGTGGGGCTTTAAATCTAACAAGGTACAAATCTTATAGCCTGGAAGATATGTGCATCTCTAAAGATCTTGGAGGTTTAGCATTCAGAGATCTTGAAATGCTAAATCATGCTCTTCTCACCAAGTTAGCTTGGAGAATTCACCATCAAGAAGACCAAATGTTGAGTAAAGTGCTCAAAGCTAAATATTACAAGCATCATAACTTTTTACATATTAGTTTTCAGAAAAAGAATTCTTCTTGGGTTTGGAAAGGAATTGAACAAGGTCTTTCTATTGTGAAACAGTACTACTTTATGGAGGTTAATAATGGGAAGAAAACTATGATTTGGAAATATAAATGGATTTTGGGTCTCAATGATTTGGTTGTTCCTAAGGATATATCTCATTAACAATACACATATGTCAGTCAACTCATTATTACTGATACCAATATCTGGAATGTTCCCCTGCTAAATACTCTCTTCTCTCAAGAAGTTGTGAGAAATTTTTTGCTAATGCAGATCTCTGAATCTGAAGAAGATATTCTCAGATGGTCTCCTGCTAAGAATGGAGTCTTTTCTGTCAAGAGTGCTTATAATAAGCTCAATGAGAGAAGGGTTCAGTATCAAATCACTATAAGTACAGAACCCAAGATTGTTTGGAAGAGCTTGTGGAAGATGAAGCTACCCCCACAGGGTCATTATTTTTACCTGGAAGTGCCTCAAAAATGTTGTACCTACAAGAGAAAGATTATATCAACAAAATCACTCTATGGAACAACACTGTAGTATTTGTCAAGCTGATGAGGAATCTCTCTTTCATTTGCAGCTTAACTGTAACCATGCCAAAGCATTCTGGAGATTACTGAATACAAATATTGATCAAGTTATCATAAATTGCAACAACATTCAGGACTGGATCATTTCATGGTTCACTAATGTCAGTAATTCAAACTCTGAAGAACTTGAAGTATGAAGGAAAACTCTTATGGTGGCTTACTAGATCATATGGAAGGAAAGATGAGAATGTGTCTTTGAGGATAAAACTCTTAACCCTCTTAACATTGTTGCTAGAATTAAACACCAGTTGATTAGCTTTTCTAATATTTTTAGAACAAACATAGATAGTCAGGATAGTTTGTTAAACATAGAAACTGCCCAGACTAGTGTAGAACATAGAAACTTCTCTTTAACTTTGCCTGCTGATGTTAACTCTCCTTCCATTTATGTTAATGCATCTTTTGGGTATGATACTAATGACTGTGGCACTGGTATGGTGCTAGTTAATACTGCAGGTGAAATCACAAGGTTCAGATGCTCCTATGCAGATAGAATAAGAGACTCAGATTAAGGGTAATGTGCATCTATATTGGAAGCAGTTAGATGGGCCAAAGCTTTGGGTCATTCAAAAATCAATTTCATAGCTAATGCACAGACTGTTGTTAACTCAATTACTTCTGAAAATCTATTTGTCAGATGGGAATTTAGGAAAATAATTATAGATATTAAGTTTCTTTTTAAATTCATTCAGTTCTTGGAATTTTAATTAATCACACTTTGAGAGTTAACAATGGCTTAGCAGATGGTATTGCTAAGAAAGTGAGATAGACAAATCCTTTGTAGAGGAATTTCACAATGTTCCAAGTTGTCTTGAAACTTATTTAGACAGGCATATTGCGCCTGTCATTACTTAATAATTTTACTCTCTTTTATCAAAAAAAAAAAAAAACACATATAGTCAGTGATGCGAAAATGAAGAAAACTTGACTTCTTTAGATTGGAACTCCTTCCCCTTGGACAAATTACTTCTCCGCATTTTTCGTGAAAATAATAAGGTGAAACAATATCTGACACACTGACTCATTTGATTGACTGTTTCATTAATGGATTGTTTTGGCATTTACAGTGAATATTTTGGCATGGACCCGAATCAGTGGCACCATCATCACATACACTGTTAGGCCTCAACATGTTCACGGTTGCAATTGCGTGCGTCAGTGTTCTTACTCTTTTTTTTTAATAGGAAATAAAAATATTATTACTTTAACTTAGAATTTGAGTACAAAGTTTTTTAGTAACGAGATTTCTTAGCCATATAGGCAGATCAGTTCCCCAATCTATATCATTGCTACTAATTCTACCATCTTTGGCTAGTGTATCTTCCACTGAATTAGTACTCCTAGGCACATAAGTGCATTCCCAATTTGAAAATGTTTTAAGTAAATCTAAATAGTCTAAAATGATGGGATTATTTGTCCATCCTACAGTGCCTATGGCACCTTTTATTGCTTTTACTACATTAATAGAATCCCCTTCAATTTGAAGTTCTTTTAACATTGGCTTGTCTTTGCGATTTTATATCTTCATATGCTGCCAAGGTCTCACCTTTGCTCTTCATCATCAGCAGCTATTCCCTTCTTACTCCAATGCTCCTGCAACATTACCTGCATCATCAACCATAATCAGTCCAATGCCCATAGATTTATCATCTTTAAGAAAAACATCATCAAAATTGATCTTTTGGAATCCTGATTTTGGAATTTCCCATCTTGTTTCTATTCTAGAAGCATCCGGATTAGAATTTTGAGCTATTTGTTTGGTTAAGTGATTATTCCAATCAGTCTTATACTTATGAATCTGTCCCAATATTCTCACTACCTGAAAATCAGTGTTTTCAAACACAGTTGAATATCTGGCTTTCCAGATGTTCCATAAGGTTATACCTGCAGATATTATTAATTGATTAATTGCATTAGTACTACCATTAGTACTATTAAACCAGCTTGCTATCCAGTTCTTCAGATTATTATCTCCAAGCAAACCTGCAGTTACTGTGGCTTCCCAAATTTTCCTAGAAACAACAAGGTTAAGAGCAGATGATCAACAAATTCAGGAATAGATTTACATAGGGGACAAAGAGCATCAATGTTGTGAACATGCTTAGACATTCTTTCATTAACAGACAAGCAATTATGCACACATTTCCACAGAAAATGTGGGATTTTAGGTGGCAGATTTGCTTTCCAGAATTTCAATCAAGGAAAATTTAACTGATCAGCACAGTAATCAGCATCATTACTAGCATCATTTATCACTCTATAAGTAGATTTAACAGTAAAGAGACCATTTTTAGTTGGAACCCACCTTAGCTTATCTTTCCCAGTCCTTGGGATTCTAATCTTTCTAATTTTTTCAATAAATGTCACCATCAAACAAGATATTAAGCAAATCAATGTTCCAAACTTTTTCCTATTATCATTAACTGGTCCACAGTTTTCATGTTGTTTGATCTAAACCTATTACTGACTTTTTGGTTCAAATCAGGAACCCATTTATCATCCCATATAGACACACTTTTACCATCTCCTATTTCCCAACAACTATGATTTCTTATGACATCAAGGCCCATACAAAAACCTTTCCATATATAAGAACCATTTTCATAGACACAGTGCAAAGGGTTGGAGTTATGAAAATATTTATGTTCTAAAGTTTTAACCCAAGGAGCATCTGGTTCATGAAGCATCCTCCATGCAAATCTAGCTAACAAGGCAACATTCATATCAGCTTTTTTCTTAAGCCCTAAACCACCTAGAATCTTTGGCTTAGTTACATTATCAAACTTTTTTAAATAGATTCCTTTTTTTTCCTTACTCTTATTCCACCAAAAGTTCATCTGAATACTATCCAGCCTATCAGTTAATTTTTTTGGCATAGGGAAAACTGCTAAGTGGTGTGAGGCTAAAGAACCTAAAACTGACTGGGACATAACAGTTCTAGATGTCTGATTGACATACTTACCCTTCCATATAGCTAACCTACTATGAAATTTGTCTTCTAGGTGGATAAAAGTTTCAGTTTTGTTTTTCTGAATAATCAAGGGAACACCTAAACAGTTATCACTAAGAGAAAGCTTTTTAATGTTCAGCAGGGAAGAAATACTAGCCTTTATGGAATTATCAAGTTTAGGATTAAAAGCAATACCTGATTTATCAAAATTGATAGACTGACCAGAGTAAGTGCTAAAATCTTTGATAATACTCTATAACTGCCTAGCATTAGCATTATTAGCTTTAGTGAAAATGAGACAGTTATCAGCAAAAAATAAATGGCTTATTGATGGACTGTCTCTAGTCACTTTAATACCCTGCACCAAATTGTTGCTCTCAGCATTAATTAGTAATCTAGAAAAAGTTTCCATACATATGATAAACAAATAGGGAGACAAGGGGTCTCCCTATAAGACCCCTTGTGGGATAGAATAGCTCACCTGGTGCACCATTTAGTAAGACAGAGGCAGAAACAGTGGAGATACACTCATGTATCATCCTACACAAATCATCATGAAAACCAAGCTTTTTAAAACAACACCCAAGAAATTCCACTCTATTCTGTCAAAGGCTTTTGACATATCAAGTTTTATAGCCATTAAACCTCTCTTAGTAGCCCTACACTTTCTCATAATGTTGACCAACTCATGAGCCATGACAATATTGTCAGTAATATGTCTAGAAGAGAGAAAAGCATCCTGAAAAGGGCTAATAAATTTATCCATAACCTTCTTAAGTCTAGAAGCTAGAAGCTTAGAGATAATCTTATAAGACACATTACTTAAGCTAATAGGCCTAAAATCAGAGGCAAGTTTAGGACAGGTATATTTTGGTATTAAGGAAATAAAACTATGATTCATCTGCTTCAACAAATGTTTAGAATGGAAAAAATCCTGGACCATTTTGACAGTATCTTCACCCACAACATCCCACATTTGTTGGTAAAACCCTGGAGGGTACCCATCCGGACCTGGAGAAGTCCAAGGTTGCATCTGAAAGACTATATCCCTAATTTACTCATGGGTGGGACATCTAATTAAAATCTCATTATCCTCATCAGAGATACAAGGATTAATTCTATGCAGAAAACAATCAGGACTAGGAGGGTTGGAAGTACTTCTTATATGAGAGAAATGACTTCTCAATTCATCAGCTATGCTATTCCTATCAGTCAACCAAATTCCATTTTTATTTTGAAGATTATCAATTTGAGTCCTTTTTTTTCTGAAGTTAACCTTATCATGAAAATATTTTGTGTTTCTATCATCAAATTTGAGAACATTTTCCTTAGCTCTCTTCATATAATAATCTTTCTGAACATACCAGTAATTCAGGCTAGCCTCAGTGTCTCTAATCTCATTTAGGTTAACATGGCTGGCAACATTACTATTCAAAACTTCCAACTGACTTTGAAAATAAGTAATTTTAGATTGGATATTCCCAAAAGTATTAATATTCCAATCTTTAAGGACATATTTAACATTTCTCAAAGACCTAGAGTGCAAATAAGCATGGGAACCTCTTTCCGAGGTCTTCCGGTTATCTTTAATAATATCCTTACAAGAGTTATGCATAAGCCAACACCTATTGAACCTTAGAGGTTTTTTATTAGTAAGGTTATCCTCCTTAGAAGTAACCAACAAAATAGGGCAGTGATCACTCCCTACAGGAAGAAGATGATACACAATGCAATTGGGAAAAAGATTGAACCACTCATTGTTTCCTAGACCTCTATCAAGTATTTCTAAAATAAAATTGGTACTATCTCTCCTATTAGACCAAGTATAGGGATTTCCCATGAACCTAATGCTACTGAGATCAAGGAAATCAAGATGATCATTAACAAAATTAAGCTTAGTTTGAGAGACACTGTTACCTCCTAATTTCTCCTCATTGGTAGTAATGAAATTCAAGTCCCCTATGACTACCCAAGGACATTTAAACCTACCAGAGAGTCTAGTAAGGAAATCCCATTGTCTAACAATCCATTCCTCATCAATGGCACCATACATACACACCAACAAAGTCCTACCACTTCTATTATCAAATTGCATAGAGCAGATAATGAAATTTCGGTAATACTAAACAATGTTAAGGATAATACCATCTTTCCATAACAAAAATAACCCCCCAGATAAACCAATAGGATTAACATAACATTAATAGGGATAATTAAGCTGTTTAGTGTATTTCTTCATCTTAATGTCCTTATTTTTAGTCTCAGCTAAGAAAATAATGTCAGGATCATTAGATCTAATTAAGTCTCTTAAATGATACCTAGTATGTTTGTTTCCAAAACCTTGAACATTCCAAGACAGAATTTTATTTTCCTTACAGAGTAATCTCTAAACTCACAATGTTTCAAATTTTTTGCCCCAAGGATCTTATGCGAAAAAAGACAATTAGAAGAACAATCAAAACAAACACCACAAAATCTATTAGTAAAACTAGATGAACCAAATTGAAAAACAGTAACCCTAGAGAAGAAAAATGCACCCAAATTAAATCTATTTGTCAAAACAAAATTAAACCTAATTATAACCCTAGAATTAAAAACAATTTTAAAACGATTTTGATTATAAAGGAAAACCTGATTTGTAGTACCCGTGGTTGACTCAATAGTAGAAACATGGTGCGCCTGAATTGGTTCACTGGCTCCATTATCTACATCCTCCATGTTCATATCATAACCTCCATGATCAGCAGTCTCACTCTCTGAATGACCACCTCTACCATGTACAAAAATCTGTGAAATTTCGATAGCTTTAGGGTTCTGAGAATTCGAATCTAGAAGAACATAGTTATCCTCTATACCCGAGTCTGTACTCCTTTTTATTTTTCTTGGGTGAGACTCCTCTTCCTCCACTTCTGTAAGCCCATTATTCTCCATATTTTCCAGCCCATTTTCCCCCGCAGCACCATCTGCACTTTTTTGCATCTCCTCCACCATGTGAGCATGCTTTGCATAATATTCCGCAAAAGCTTCATCAGTTAGACCAAAGATGGAAATATTCCAAGCTCGCTCATCAAACAAAGCATCATCATGGTCAATCACAAAACATTCAGTACACATCTTCCTTGGTTTCTTTTCAAAATGGTATCTAATCCAAAATCGCATTAAGCAACTAATTTCCTCTCTTCAATGGTTGTCTGATGTCGACTTCTACTTTCGCAGTCACAACTCTCCCTCTTATGTTGAACCCTCTTGTTCCTTATACAACAACTTTCCTCCCAATATCAGCACATAACTTATCCAAGATTCCATCATAGATATGTTCCAAAGCAAGACCTTTGAACATGACTGAGAAAACTTGATAATTAAACTCATAGTTTTCTAACGGAATGGTATTATCATAATTTTTCAACACTACCAGATGTTCATGAATAATCCATGGTGCCATCCTTAGGACTTCACTATGATCCTCAGCAGCCTTAAATTTAAAAAATACAAGTTTCTTCCCATAGTGTGGATATTAACCTTTCTGTGCCTTCTCCAAATGATGTTCACATCCCGCTGTACCTTGTCATAATCAATATCATCCTTAGAGATAATCTTCCCAATCAAGCTATGACGCCAGTTATTTGCTGCATCCTCTATTTCTGCTTCATTGATTAGACCACCACTGACACGACTTGCCTGAGCCCTTCCCAAATCTTGGAAACGCCTTGTGAGAGCTGCCATTTGAATTCTTGAACTTTGAGTCATTATGGAATTAGAAGAGATAAAAAAATTTATTTTCTGATAAAACTTGCTTTTGGTATATTTAGCCTTATTCTTGAAACAAACTTTATAAAGGAATTTGCAACTAGGGTTTAGTTGATTGTTTCTCAATATAGAAGATTTTTTTCCAAGATAACCATATATTGTTTTTATTCTCATAAACAGCTGTGGAGAGAAATCTGCATGGAGAATTGGCTTTATTTTAGGATAGTGATATTCAAAATTTTTGAAGTTCCCAAAATTGCACCTTTGAGAACACATTCTTCCCAGGAATACCCCTGAAACCTTGTACGCTGAGCAACAATTTTTCTTGCGATTTGATCTTGATTAAATCATAAGATTGATTTATAAAAACAATGATAGTGAAACATACTGTTTCATGGATCATCCAGTGTAATAATAGAGCTGAGAAAACCACTTTTAGACCAATTTTCTTTCCCTTAACGGAGTTGAACATGTTCATATCTAAGAGAACGCTAAAGTTCTTAATGAGCAAACGTGAACCAAATCGAAACACACCACTGCTCCCTTGAAGACCACAACTGATACACTACCGAGATCAACAAAAGTACTACAAAACCAACCAGATTAGCTGCTCATATCTATTGATTGATAGAATTGAAAGAAAATAAAAGATGCATAGACAAAAATAAAGAAGTCAGTGTTCTTACTGAACGACATTTATTCGGCAAACTGATTTTTTTTTTTTTAAGCATGAAATTTATTAAAGTGCTTCTTGATAAAATACCCCTGTTTTTAATATTATACTAAAAAAATACCCCGTTTTTTTAGAACTTTGTTAAAGTACCCTTACATTGACCCGTTTTATTAAAAGAACGGTAAACTGCAGTTAATGCTTAGGTGGCAGTGTCAAAAGGTCTGAAAAACCCTTCCGACTAAGTAGAGATGAATCAACAGCTTCATTCTCTTCTAACCCTTGATTGTATCCATCCCTGCATCAATTCCTAACATACATCTAATTCACAGTTCAATTCTGTGAACTTCTTCTCGTTTCAACAGCAGAAACCATCAATTGTATATGTCTATGTTCCGATTTGTCTCAATCCAAGTTCAAATCTGATTACAACTCCACCATGAGACAATATTCAGGGTCATTGAGCCACACACTCCACTTCTGCAATAACATACCACATGACAGTACCACCAACACCTTGCATGCCTTCATCAGCACCAGTTGCACCCATTTCCGCCAAATACAAATCCCATAGTTCCATTGCCAAAGAAATCTCGCTGCCAAAACTGCACCCAATCTTTCCTTCCTTGCTTGCCTGAACTGCTGTGAATCACCTGCCTTCGACATCTAAACCAACGACTGCAACATCAGTTCATATACTGCCATCTATGTCGTATTATTTCATACTTCAGTTATCTCTCAAAACCCATTGAAAACTTTCCACAAAATCAATCACAACAACTCGTCCAACTGAACTTCTCTCAGACATTTCGTCAAACAGGTGGTGTGCACAGTTTGATGTTGTTGTTCGGCACCTAGGAATCACTTATTGTGGCTCTTCAATTCCTGCAACAAATTCAAATTTGGTGCACACCCATAATTCTTAATCATTCATACACAGATTTAACACAACTCATTTATTATCCGAGTGTGGTCCTAACATACATCTAAGATCATCATTATGTAGCTTCAATCATCCCCAGTTTCAGTTCCCTGCAACCACCAACAATTTAACTACAAGACCAGCAACTCAACCTCCATTTGCAGCAATATAACATTCATGGCCACAACCAACAACTAATTCAACCTAGACCCACTCTTTAATTCATAACCAGCTTCTGAATCTTTCTAACATCAGTTCCATCTCAACTCCGGATAGAGTTTAATACCACCACCAACACCACTGCAGATCTAATTTCTTCTCAAAAAGAAATCAAACAAATACCTATTATATTCACCACCAAATCAAAAATGTAACCAACACCAATTCCATCTCAATCGAACCCATCCTTCATTTTCCACCAGCAAAACCTTATCTCTTAAATTTGAGAAACATATATCAAATCTAAACCAATTTAACACTGATTCAATCTTGATGTGTTATTCTCTGTGAATCTCAAACCCTAGTCTTCATTTCTTCTCCCTGAGTCGAATTTCTTCTCTTCCCTTTGTTCTTCGGCAGCTTCAAACCTCAGTTCAGGAAACCCTAAACTATCACAAAATCTCATAATTTATGGTAGCGATAACTCCAAACCCTTACAACTCCCTTAAGTAGTATCAACGAGATCTATATTTTAATTTCACGGAAACAACAGCAGCAGCTGCTGCTTCTCTTCTCTCAATTTCAGACGGAACATAATGAAATAAATGAATGAGATCTCTCACTCGATTTAGATTTAGTGTAGGGTTTAATGATAATTTGACTCATTTATTTTGACTAGGTAAACTGCCGTGGACTCAATATGCGGGCCCAAGGGGTGAAAGTAAACGGTAAGGGCACTTTAACAAGTTTGAAAAAAACGGGGGCATTAATTTTATGGGTATAAAAAAACGGGGGTACTTTATCAAAATTCCCTTTATTAAACTACCGAGGGACTATTATATGAGGGTATATAATACCCCAAGATTCATCAATTACAATTATATAGGTAAGCCACGGGTTTACAGTAACTTGATATTGGAGCAGAATAGCAATTTCCGGATAAGAATTGCATCGGGGGCGAATATTGGTGTCGAAGGTCGAAAGGCCTTCGGTCAATGCTTTCCACAAGAAAAGCTGTATTTTTGATGAACACTGAAATGAACATAGGCAAACTGAAAGGAACATGTAATGAAATACATGAAGCGATATTTCATATTTGATTTCACTTTTCGGTCTCATTTTCTTTTATTTCTCAAGTTTTATAACATTGTTTGGGATGCCAAACAATAAGGGAGGGTACCAAAATTCATATTAGACTGAGGACATTTTATTTTGTTTCATATGAATTTTTCAACCTCTCCGGTAAACTGGTACTGTATTACATTGTGAAGTTTTAGGTCAATGGGATTATTAGGAACTCATGGCATATGGCCTTCACAACCTCAACAGTCAAATGATCGTGGGAATGTTTTTTTTTTCCTTCATGGGAGGGAATGGCTTTTGGAATCCAAAAATTGCGCAGTGATTAGGTGCTCTGGAAAAATTATGTGTTATGTTATTTCTATTAGTCATTTTTTTTCTTCTAGCTTTCAGATCTTGGGTCCTATCATTCATTTCCTGGTTAAATTGGGTATACTCAGATTAATTGGGTATACCTAATAAGACAAAGTCCGGGTCATTATGCAGTAAAACACAACACCCCTTAACCAGTTATTTGTAAAATGCCTAATCTACCCTTGCTTAATTAACACTAATAATGTGTTTATGTTAATTAATTTAGTTAATCAGTTTAATTAAAATTCTCAAGTTATGTATTATTTGGATTGAACTCATCAATTATGTTTTTTTTTTGAGATTTTTTTTTGTAACGGAGATGAAACCACACTAGCCAAACACTTTGACAAAGGGGATTGCAGAGCTGCTGAGTGATTTCATACTCAAAATTACAGAAGGAATCAACACTTTCAATTCTGAAAGTATGAAAAGTCGCAAGGTCGACAAAAATATAACCTGCCGACTATAGGATTTTTGACATACGGAGATAATAGTCGGCAAGGTCTGCCGACTATAGGATGTTTTACATACAGAGACACTAGTCGGAAAGGTCGACAAAAAATACCCTGCCGACTTTTGATAAAAACGTGGAATCATAGCCTATAGGCTAATAATAAATAATAATGTCGATAAATAGGATTTTTGACATACATAGAAAGGTGTTAACAAATGCATGATTCATCGGCAAGGTATTAATTTCATAACATACCGACTAAACTATAGTCGATAAAGTATAAGGATGAATACCTTGACGACCTTGTACAGTGTTACTTTCAGAAATGAAAAGTCATCACGGTACTCAACTTAGGAAAATAACGATTATTACTAGTCGGCAGGTCGACAAATAGGTACCCTGCAAACCAACAACTGAAATTCAATAATTTTGATTTTTCCAACGTAATATGCCATTCAAACAACAAACTAAATTACTAGATAGAGTTTGCAAATATTAATCGATAATGAAAAAAAAACTCTAATCGACAATTTTTTTTTCATTTGAATTCGAACAAATATATAGAAGGGGAATAGAATTGAATCACTTCATTAATGAAGAAGGAGAAGAGTAAACGAAATTGACCTTACAAATGGTTTAGATTTAATTAGAATTGACAAGGGAAATTTCGTAACTTTGCCCTTTTAGTTACCCCTTAGCCAAAGCTCTAGATCCATTTAAATTTTGGCATACCCCAATTTGGCCATGTTTCATTCCCCATTTTTCAATCATAACTTTTACCGACTTCAAATAAATGGTCGTTTTGGATTTTTTCCATTCCCAACAACAAAAGCAAGGTCTTCAAAAGTACGATATGACATTGGTTGTCAAGCTTGTGAGATGCATGCCCAGTTAAACGTTTTCTTTTCCTTTTTATATGTATTTAATTAATGCGTTTTCTATTCCTTTTTATATGTATTTAATGGAGGTCGTTTTCCATGGTATTCACAATTACAAGAGCCAAAAATGTGATAAGAAACAAATTCCAGAATCCAAAGAAAAACACATAGTGGTTCCGTGAGAAACCCTTACACATTTTGCTACTTTTATGCTACTTTATTCGATTTTATATTCAAGCTTTTAAGCCGTGGTAATGGTTTTCCTTCGTTTTCCCGATTTTTTTAGAATCATATTATTGGGGCTTATAAAAGGAGGCGATTTTGGGGGCTTATGGGGTCATGAAATAACAATTCATAAAGCCTCTTATCATGGTATTTTTATAATATCCATTCTACCCATTATATGATTAGTACTAATTATATTGATTAAGCTAACTAATCAGTATTAGTGAATGAATTAGCCTAATCAAATGATTAATTTTTTGGAAACCAAAACTTGATTTTCCTTGATTTTGATTTTGATTTTGAAGAGGGAAAAATTGTGATTTAGATGAAATCCTTCGTCACAAAACTCGGGATAACCTTATAATCAACTCCCAACATCAAGTTATCGATTCAAATCCGTAAAAAATCAGAGTAAAAATCTGAAAATTTTCATGTTACGACTGGGAAATTGTATCGAACCAGCCGTAACACCAAAGTTACGGTTAGGATCTGTAGAATTCCAAGCCGTTAACAAATAATACGGCTAGGAAGTGAAGAACTTCTGGCTGTTATTCTTCCCAGAATCTCCTGAGTCTATATTACGGTTGGGATGACATACTTTTCCAGTCCGTTACTGAATATGTAAGCTGATAAATTTTGATTTTCAACATGAATACATACTACGATTGAAAATTAGTAATACTTTCATTAATTAGACCACAATAAAACCCATTAACATACTTAATAGATCCCCATTACAAAGTTGGTTTTAATAACATCCCTTTCGATGTATTAAGAAGTCTTTGATGATGGCAAATTGAGCTTCCAAGTTAAAATCATAACCTTTCCATTTTCTCCATTCCTTCTTAGCTTGAGCTACGACTTCTCTATTAGCCTCACCTCTAAGTCAAAGTTGGTTGTACATACGACGTAAATCCATATATTCTTCCACTTTTTTGCGTATGTCTGAAAATTGAAGATACAATTCAATCCCATCGCGGTTGTGAGTGTTACCTGTTTCACTACAAAAGTTCTCAAAAATATTACTCCAATACGTTTGACTTGGTAAACCACCTTTCCTTCGTTCTTCTCCTCTCTTTGGATAGCATAGTACAAAACTTTTGCAAAGAGATGAGTCTTCTTCCAAAGCAAAGTTGGGTTTATCCTTTGAGGACATTGCATTGAGTTTGTAGGAGTTTTTGTGGAGATTATTGATGTAGAAGGTGTGATTTTGTTTTGGAATGGGTAGTTATATGGAGGTGGAGTTTTTTCAAGTTTAAATAAGTGGTTGAACAGCTAGAACCTTCTATAGATCAGTCTTCAAACGGATCAATTTTTCAAAATTCAAAAAACTAGCCAATATGATGTGGTATTCAAAATTATAGGTATTTACGGCTAGGAAATAATAGGGTAGACCCAGCCGTAATGCTTCATAAACCTGCAGGGTTTGTGGTGTGTTAGATTCAGGGCTAGGTATTTTCGGCCGTAAATAATAGTTGTTAATTTTTGTCAGAATTACGGCCTGAATATATAGCCATAAAACAGTTTACGGTCAGGAACTTGAAAGGACGACCAAGCCGTAAACCAGAGTTGAATATTTATGTCAGAATTACGGTTTGGAGTTCTAACCGCAAAAACAATACACGGCCCGGAATTATAGCCGTAACCAAGACTTTTTTTTTTGAGTCTTCAGAGCAATATACGACTAGGTAACTCCTAACCGTAATGTTGTTACAGTCACTTTTCTTAACCGTTTTTAGGGTAACGGCCGGGAATTCTTGACCGAAATATTGTGCAAGTTTTTGACAAGAATTATATGCACTTTCGGCTAGGTTATATGAAGCATCGACCTAGCCGAAAGTGCACAAAAAATTAGTAAATCTTGATTTTTTCCTCATTTTTCTTAGATTAGACAAATGGAAAGATTAACATTCATTCATACATGCAAAGTTATAAAAATTCATCCATCCAAATCCATAACCAAACATCAAAAATAGTAAATAGACAAAGTCTTTGATAATATAAGATTTATGAAGTAAAATAATAAAGAGCGAGTAAATAGTCATTCACTTTCACTTGATGCCTCCTCCAAAGACGAGCGCATGAACGAATCCAAATTGTCTTCTTTCTCATGTTCCATAACTTGTTCTACAACTCTATATTTTTTACCTCGACCACGTCCACCTCGAGCACTTGATCCAGCAAAGCCACCTTTTGCACTTGTTCCAGCACGGCCACATTTTGCACTTGTTCCAGCACGGCCACCTCTTGCACTTGTTACATCATGGCCACCTTTTTCACCACGACCACCTCGACCGCCTTTTCCTTGCTTAGATTGATCTTGATCACTGGGGGCAGTGTCCGATTCATCGCTAGTAGAAGGAGACCTAGCCCTTTTAGTTCTCCTTCATCGGTCCTCTTCATCGGGATATAAACCTGCTTTCTCAGGGATTATTATGCCTTTAACTCGATTGCGGAGTAATCTTTGTTCAACTACCGTTAAGTTCTCACCCGAATTAATCATACGGGTGATGTCATTGACCACCCAATTAACTCGTTCGACCTATTTTTTCATATCAAACACACATACTCTAATTATTCATATATAATTGCAAAAAAAAAAACAACATATACAAACATAATTATTAGTGCACGTAACACCATCTTCTCCCAATCATCTTGTTCATTAATTGATGTCTTTGATTTTGAACTCTCTTTCTCTACATTCTTGAAATGTCTCTGCGCCTCTGGATCCAAATTTTCCACATAAGGATGAGCCCACTCTTTATACCAATCCATGTAATTCTCATCCGCTTCGGAAGTCCCATGAGAAGATTCAAGCAGTCTTCTACTCATTTGGTTTACTGCTTGGGAACGAGAATTCCAATGGTCGATCAACGATGCATTTTCATAGTTCAATCTGACATGTTTGTCCTTAAATTGGGAGCAGTCTACGACCAGTTTAAAAGGAGTTTCTTCAGGCATAATTTTCTAGACAATACCGATTTGGCGTAGCGTTCTACGAGGATTTAAAATGACGAACCGAGTTGCATGAAACAAAGGTCCCGTATAGGTCGCCACAATAGAAGATACTCTTTCATCAACTTCATCTTCTCCATCCTCATCAAGTTTCAAATATGGATCAAAAGCCACATCTTCGATTGTCAAAGCATCCAACTTTTTCCTCATGTCGACCATTTTTGTCTCCTTAGCATTGTGTTGGGTCCATCCAAAGGGGTATCCTCCTCCTATAGGTTTTTCTAGAGCCCATTTTGTATTCCGAGTAGGTCTCAAGCTTTTAAAATGGTCATAATCCCATAACTACGACAAAAAATAATAATATTATAAATAAGATATTACACACAAACCAATATATAAAAGTAAAATAAATAAACATTCGTTATATTAAAACAAAAAGATACCCGGATAATAGCAACATATCCCGTAATTTGTGTTTCGTTCCATCTAAAAGCTTTGCAAAGACTGGCCAACACACTAGCAAGGAGGGCGGTGGACCATGAGTTCATAGGTACCAAATTTGTTTCCGGATCGAGACTGAGAGTCTTCAACCACTACAAATTAATAACAAGCATTTACCTTATTTCCCGAGAAATCAGGGAAAAAGATGGTCCTAAGAGCGTGCAACAAGTAAGCGATAGCCGTATGTCTATCTCTTTCTGCGTCCATAACCACCAATCCATTCTTTGTCTTGCTGTCAGAATCCCTAAACTTATCCTTCAGACGAACCAAATTAATCTTCCTTGCCATATTCACTTTTTTACCAAGTTCACCGAGTGCACCAAATTTCCTTTTAGCTCTAGGCGCGACTCCATACGCTATCTCAAACTCTTCTTCCGTTTCATCTTTGCCCCACCCAAGACAGTCCTTCGCCAAGACATAAAGCTCATCAAAAGGCATAGAATTGTAGAAATCCTCAAACAAAGCCTTTCCTTCCAAAGCAAGACCAGTGATTTGATTTGCATCATCCGGAGTGATAGTCATCTCGCCGAACGGGAGATGAAAAGTCATAGTTTCGGGCCAGAATATTTCTCTAAAACCACAAACTGTCACAACATCATATGTCTTCTACAAATCCTTGATTCCAGACCATGACCCCGAAGCTTTTACCAAAGCCACCACATCTGGATGCTCGTTGTCCAATGTCCAAAACTTTCCTTGTTGGTGCTTTAGTTTAGGGACCGCTTTATCCGGGAACTAGAAAAAAATATGGTTGTTATAATTAATAATCCATAATAAAATGAAAATAACATGTATGTAATTTGATTTATTACCTTTGTTCCACAAACCCTAGCAGCCCATGAAGACGGGTAACCAATCAAGACGGAACGATCTCTTGGCGCACCCCAAGGTCTCCCATTCCTCTTGGGAGGTAAAGGCACCATAGCATCAATTACTTGTCTTGTCGTTTATTTTGGTGGATACTTCTTATTTCCCTCCTTCTTGTCCTCCTCAACTACGGATTTACCTTTATCAATAGCAGCACCACTAGAAGTGCCAACTTCAGTTCCTCCAGTAACAACAACTCCAACTTCAGTACCTCCAGTAACAACAACTTCAGTTCCTCTAGTAACTCCAACTCCATCTCCTCCACCTTCATTTTCTCCAACAGTCACAACTCCACTTGCATTCCTTGCGTTTGCACCCAATGGTTTTGCGTGACGAGGTTGCGGAGTCGGGTCACTATGAGATGTTACTTCTTGTGATATTTTCTTTTTCTTTTCTTTTCTTTTGTTCATAGACAAACAAGGCCAAAAATCAAAAGTAGATAAGCAAAAACGGCTGTGATATTTTGACAAAACCGAACCGTCCCTCAAAACGGCTAAGAAAATTAGATAATCCAGGACGCAACCAAAATTACGGATAGGAAATTTAGTATTGACCCAGCCGAAAACAATATAACGGATAGAAAAACCTATACATGAAAATAAAGTTGGTTTAATATTCAATACAGTAACGCATACGGCTAGGAAATTCCAAGCCGTAATCTGTAAACGGTCAGGAAATAAAGTTACGGCTAGGAAAGACCGAGACGTAAACTAAACTACGGCTGAATTTTTTTCGAACACAAGATAATATACGGCTAGGATAACCTAGCCGCATACAACTTGTTGCGGATAGGATTTCTCCATCTCGTACACATCGACTATATTACGGCCGGGAGTTCTTAGACATCCCAACCATGATACATATAAACGGCTGGGAAAACAATACATCCCAACCGTTATACCTATTTACGGCAGGGAATACAAGAACTCCTAGCCGTAAGAATTTTCAGAAGCTGTTTTTTTCAGACCAAATTTTTTCGAAACCAACAGAATAATCAACGAAACCCTTAAATAAAGAGTGGGTTTTGAAATTCATACCTTATTGCTGTCATATCAGGACTCTCGGCGGTTGGTGCATTTCCTTCATTCACTTCTTCTTGATTTTCACTTTCTACTTCATTTGATGAAGTTGGTTTCTCTGCTTCAGGAGGAGGTTGATTCGAAGAAGACCTAGATTTTCCTTAGGTTTCATGATTTTATAGAATGAGTTTAATCGACGACGATTTCTTTTTTGAATCGACGATTAATCGTTGAAAAACGTTCAATGGAAGAAGAAAAGAAGAAGAAGGAAAAAATATGAGAAGAAGAAGAAGAAGAAGAAGAAGGGGAAGAAAAATGAATAGGGGGAATAAATTAATGATTTTTCCGTTTTTTATTTATTAGATTAGGTAGTTGATGAGGGTAGAAGGAGAATAAATTAAAATTATAGAGGGTATTTTTGAACTTTTACACAAATCTAATCTCCCCCTATAACATTTAGGTTCCACTTAGTATTTTAAGCCCCCAAAGTCACACCCCACAATCCCAATAATATGATTATCTTTTTATGCTATTTTTTCCGATTTTACATTCGAGCTTTAAACCCATTTTTTATGCTATTTTTTCCGATTTTTTTATGCTATTTTTTCCGCATACCTCACACACCTTATCCTAACCAAGGAACCATTGCACCAGTACTCTTTTTTTGATATTAGTTGCACCTATTTTGCATTTATTCTTACTTACATAAGATTTTCATCACATCACATCACATAACATATTATTTATTTGTTTTGTACATGAATTTTATACTAACATATATTTATAATATTTTGTGTTTATATTTATATATACGTGTCCGCCTCCTAGTATTTTTAGTATTTAGTCATTTCGTGTCAGCGTCGTGTCGTGTTCGCGTCACCGTGTCCGAGTCCGTGCAACCCAGAGCCGTGGTAATGAATTTTCTTCATTTTTTATTCTTCCTAAAGGATAATGGTTTTCTATTCTGTTGGATTTTCCCATTCACCACCACAGATGCTTTTGTGTCTTCCGAAATCTGACATGACATTGGCTTTTGAATTTTGAACCATAAAATAATTTTTTTGTGCATCTTATTTAATGTTCCAACTTTTGGAAGGTTGTTTTCTTTCATTCAGAACAAACTTTCTAATCGAATCGATCAGTCGTTCACAGTTCACCACTCAACAAACTTTCTGTCATGATTTCGTATATATCAAACTAAAGAAAAGCTCGGAATATGTACAGCTTATGTTATCAATAATCACATCAATCAAATCCACCGAAAATGCACATTTTGTGGTACCCCATATTTGGAACGGAAAATGGATTATTTGTCCAAAAAATTTTAAAACACGGTTCAAATGGACGAGTAAAAAATTTTATGGGTGAAATAGACAAAAGAAAAATAACAATGATAAAACTAGTTTCATCCTAGCTTAAACTTAAAAAATAGCAAGGATGAAACTGGGTGCATCCTGTGTAAAATAAAAATAAGAAAAAATATTTGAAAATGGGCATGATGAAATTGGTTACATCCTGCCTATTTTTAAATTTTTGTCCATTTAAACAGTATCTAAATCTAACTGTCCATTTCACCCAGTAAATTTTGAATTTGGTCTTTTTAACCAAGTTTGTGTATTCGGAAGTGCTTTTTAAAATGAAGCGGCCCCGGTAAGTCATGGTTCCGCCCGTGGCACCACGTACTAGAGAAAAGTTGCACATATGTACCTCATATTTGTGATTATTGCTTTAAAATATTTGTACCGTAAATGTGTGTTTTTGGATTGGATTTCTCAACTTTCGACTGACTGATGAGCAATCTGACTCGCCATATTGTAGATGGCAGGAGCATTTTCGTGTGTCAAGTCACCTGCAACAAAATCATGTACAACTCCATCAATTTGGATCCAACTTCTCCCGGATGGTTTCTTCACCCGCATCTCAACCATCCTCTGTTTAATCTTCTCTACATTTTCCCATTCTTTGGCTGACGCATACACGTTGGCTAGGAGTACTAGATGCCCTGCGACCTGATCTGGTTCAAGATCGGCTATGTGGTCTCCTGCATACTTTGCAATCTGTATATTCTTGTAGATCCTGCAACCACCGAGTAATGCACCCCATATAACATCGTTTGGTTTCATCGGAATGGTCTGAATGAGCTGTTGTGCTTCATCCAGTAACCCCGCACGGCTAAGTAGATCGACCATACACCCGTAATGTTTGATGTTAGGTTGAATTTCGCAAGATAGAACCATGTAATCGAAATAATGACGGCCTTCTTTGACCATCCCGGTGTGGCTACAAGCACAAAGTACACCAAGATATGTAACTTCGTCTGGTCTCACTCCCGCAGTTAGCATCCATCTGAATACACCAAGTGCTTCCACTCTGCAACCTTGTTTCGCAAAGCCTACGATCATAGTATTCCAGGAAATCAAACTCTTATGCAGCATACCCTTGAATGCTCTATAAGCTTCTTCAATTGCACCACAACTTGCGTACATGTGAATTACCGCATTAGTCAAAGAAACAGATTGCTGCAGGTTCGTACCATATGAACCCTTTGCAATGTAAGAATGAATCCGTCTTCCTAATTTCAAGTCTCCCAATTCGGCACAAGCCGATAAAGCTGCCACCATCGCTACCTGATCCAGTTCAATACCTGCTCTTTGCATTTCACCGAACAACGTCAACGCTAGCTCACATCTCCCGTTCCGCACATAACCAGAAATCATGGTCGTCCATGAAACAACATTCTTCTCCGGGATTTCTCCGAATAATTTATGCGCTTCGTCTACTCTGCCAGACCTGAAATGCAACGAAAGCATCAAATTACACGTCCCCACACTTCTTTGAGTCATTTTACCAAACATATCGCAAGCCATTGCACTACCAATATCACCTCCAGCCACGGCATACATGTTAACCAGTTTAGTCTGCAAAATCACATTGGAACACAACCCTTTCAACAAAATCCTCGCATGAACCTGTTCCCCCTCCCTCAATAAAGACGCCGATTGCGAACAAGCGGTAAGCAGGAATGAGTAAGTAAACTCATCAGCAGCATGTGCCATTTCCGTTCTTTCCAGTTGTTTGAATAACTTAATCGATTGTTCAGACGATGATTCGCTCGAAGCGCACCCTCTGATCATTTGATTCCATATACTTAAACTAAGATTTTCGATCAGCTGAAAAGTTTTGTGCGCATATGAAAGTTCGCCGGAATCAATACAGAAAGATAATAACTTTGCAAGAATATAATTTTTCTGGGAGAAACCATTTGTTATGATCTGCGTATGTATCTGAGTAAGCTCTCTAGTGGTTTCGCATTTCTGCAGTAACGAAAACAGGTGCTGCTGCAGTTGTCTAGAGTTGGGTGTCAAAGATTTTGGTTTCATGAAGTTACTACTGTCGGACAAATTCATAGAGAGGTCAGACAAAACAAAGTTACACCGGTGAGAAGATGAAATGGAATGCTGAACTGAATTCCCAGTATATTGTTGTCCACACAGGCTCAGAGCTCAAACTAGCTGGAGAGACACAAGTGGAGCGAGCAGTACCGGGATCCGCTTAAATTGAACCATGGGTATATAATATCCTAGTGGGCTTGCAGCTCGGTCCAAGTTGAGTTGCCCTATAAATACAAACATCAAGACCCCAACAAACCCTAGATCTCATTTTTGTTGATTTTGTTCCTCAAATCAAAATCTCCACTCATTAGCAGATGGGTTCAAGATGGAGGAGTACTACTGGTTTTATATGGGATTCTGGTGGAAGAAAAAGGATCTTCACACATACACTATCATTATGATATTTCCTCTCAAAGCCAAGTAAGTATAAAATTCTTCGGTTTACTTTTGAGTTTCTTTTTATAGCCAAGATTTCAGTAAAATAATCAGGTCACCTCTGTATTTTCAGGACTGTAGATGTCTTGTCTGATTTGAAGAAGAGTGAATTTCAGTTCACTACAAAGGATGAGAGCTACTCTTTTAGAAGACAACCTTGTCGACAAAAAATCGGCTGGATATTGAGCTTCACTAGTTTCCTGTCCCTTGAAGGGTGTGAGAGCTTAGCAAGGAGATTGGTAACTTGAAGGGTGTGAGAGGTGAATATTTTGTGTAAGAAGATTGCTAACTTGAAGGGTGTGAGAGCTGAAGATTGTGTAAGAAATTCGAGGTTCAAGGAAGAGAGAGTTGCTTAATGATAATGTTATATTGAGGGAAGAAGAGTCTAGAGGAAGATGAGGAGAAGGAAAGGATTGAATGTTGTGGAGGTCTCAAATTTGTGTAATTGAATGTTGGAAATGTATTCAAGCTCACAGTCTCAAAGTTTTTCTTTGTGTAATTGAATGTTGCTCTTTGCTCTTTATCCTTGTTTTCAATTTCTTATCATTTGGCGTTTGTGTGTGTTCCTCTGTTGGAAATGTATTCGCTAGTTTTCTTCTCTTTCACCCCGAAAAAATATCAATAACTGATTTAGGATGACTGTTACTGCAGTTGCCTTGAACCTAATTCTCATCATCATCATCCTCGGTTTTCTCTGAAGTTTTAGGGAAGAATTCCTCCCGGTAAATCTGGTGAAACAACTGTCGTCACAAGCACCAAAACTTAAGTGTTAGCCAAGCAAGGAAGCATTGCTGATCTCCGTTATATATGTACATGTCGAATTAAGAATACAAAAACCAAGCAAGGAAGCATTGTTCCATGGCTGAGAAGACTATAAAAGAAACATATATACCTTCTCACTTGATTCTAAGATATTCCTGTAATCCAAATTCCCGTCTGGCGTGGGGCAAGAGGTGATGCCTCCTCCTGATGAAGCCTGTGATATTGAAAATGAACTATCAAAGTTAGCAAGGCACCAGAACTCATCATATTTAGTTGAAAAAAAGCCGATGTTTTTATTTCTTAAGTAACATCCACTAGTATAGATCAAATTAGCACTAACAATGTAGTATTCCTAGCCTCTTAACCTTCGAAACCAAAACAGAAATTGATTCTTTTTGTATAGATGTCCATCCAATGCTTTAGATAGATACAGCACACTCCTCTCCCTCTTGCACATTCTAGTGTCTGTCTGAGCACACACATCCGATTGTACTAAGTAACACAACCACTATTGCTAAGATGTCGAAACCTTTGTACTTGTGGCTAATGAACTGCATTATGTTACCAACTGTGCACCATTACGACTCTACTAGAGTTAGATACATAAAATTCACTTGTTTCGAGAATGTGTCTCCTAGTATGTTACTCTTGCAAGCCATTCCCACTCCATTTTGTATCCAATATACACAGATGATGCATTCAGCAACCACATACTAAATGATGCAAATCCTGGCGCTTTGAATGACCAGAAGATTATTCCACTCTAAAACTATGTAGATCCATCTAATTAAAATTACTAGAAAACATATATTTCCAACAACTTAAAATCCTGTTCAAAAGATCAAAAAAACTAAAACTTTGCTATATATTATGATAAATGAAATTCAACAATACCTTACTGGTGTTTGCCACAATCACACTGAACAGAAGTTGTATTATCCTATCCAACATATTTCAATTGCTGTAAGTAAAAGATAATTAAATCGGCTTAAATATTGTAATGCAGTAAAAATGAAAGAACAAAATCTCACTTACTTTTGTGAGGAAATTCATTACGACAACAATTGATCCCATTCTCAAATCATACTCACCATTAGCTGTAACATGATGTAGAAATACAATCAATATCTAAAACTGTAAGATATTATGAGGACCCATTACTCTAAAATCGTATATAAACAATACCCACTGATCAAAATCTCTTAAAAATCCTAAAACTAGAATCAATTTCAAGGCACTTCTTTCAGCAATTTTATCAAACATCGGTTGAGCATTGTCCAGTATATCTATAGACAAGCACTTACGTCACTGGAAGTTGGAATTATGTAGCTTTGAGGAGAATTAGAAGTTGTTTCAAACATAAAAACCAGTGAATAATCGTTTCTGTTGAGTTGAAATTTCGGAAGGAAAAATGGAAGGTGGTTCACTCTCAAACTTGCCCGGAACAAACTTCATTGATTTTGCTTCATTTTTATAACTAAAAATACGGCTCGGATCGGGAGGAGTCGGGTATCCGTATCTTCCTGAAGTACCGCACCCATGATCCGGAGTCCAACACTGCCTCAAGACTACAGAGTTGATATAAGAAGAACAAACTGACACTGATTCTAGTAAGCAGCGATGATGCTAGAACCGGCCAGAATTTGTTCGTGTGGTTTTCTGACCAATTAGGCTCTATCCAGCTGCACCATGAGTTGTATGAAAATCAAATTTTCCCAAAATATTATAGAATTTGGCCGTGTGGTTTTCTTTTAAGCTTATGTACTTCCATTCATGCCACTTGCGAGATACCAATAAATCAATTCATTTTACAAGGGTGTGTATGTGTGTGATGCCCGAAGGCCTTCCAAGTTAAATGCAGTGTTACATGAAATCTTACCGGTGCTCAAGAAGTGGTATAATAAAATGCACAACCTTTGTTATTTTACTAGATGACTTATCTTCTATGACTAATATGCCGAGTTCTGAGAGAAACCTGCAAAACCGCGCTCTCCAAATATGCAACCACCATCGAAGAGGTAACTTGACCTTCACTTCTGTTTAATAGTTCCTTGTACAATGTGGAACTACTAATATCATGCACGCACAGTTTGAGTAACACTGCTAAACTATTTAAGACACCGCTGATTTGAACTAATCCGACTTGACAAGTATCGTCTTGCAGGATGAGAATCTACTGGAAGGTGGGAATTTGAGCCCAAGACTAGTAGCACTAGGAATACGACAGGCGGAGAAGAAGATTTTACAACAGATCGATGAGGTCATCTGAAACAGAGAATTGGAATCAGATGAGCTTGAATACTACCAAGAAAGAAGACTTAAAGATCTAGGCTTGGTTGGTGACCAAGAAGATATCATATTTTGGGAACCTAAGTAGAAGTACTAGCAAAACCATGTTTCTTTTCCCTGTGACCAAGTATGCACAAATCCGAGTCGTCTTATGGACCAGGCCAGCTAGCATATTTCCATATGACTTGCTACTTGCTACATTGCAGAGTCAACACACATCCTACTGGGTATATTAGCCGGTTTTCCGTTTCACATGTGTACAAAATTAAGGCCACTTAGTGAACCCTAGTTGGAAATCTCTTCTTCTTCTTCAAACGCCGACCCTAACCCTAGTTGTGATAATCCAATCAACAATCCCACTATGCCAGAAATTATTCAAGTTCAAGTTGAGGGATCTTCTCCTAACCCTGATTGTGATAATCGAATCAACAATCCCACTATGTCAGAAATTACCCAAGTTGGGGGAAAAAAGTTTTTTTCTTCTAATGAAGATCTCAGTTATCAAATCTCTTCGCGTAATCAAGATGAATCTTTCCCGGACGAAGAAAAAATCTCCGGTTCACTCTTATTGCATGAACACTACTATGAATTATCCTCTGAATATTCCGTTGACGAAGAAGTGTTCATTTACCCTAACCCTAACCCTAACCATATTCGTAATAATCCTCATACTATGAAGATACTAGGTGCCTGAAGGCTTGAAAGTACTCGGTGGAATGGAAGATCTGTCTGTGGAAGAGATAGATGATGCAACACCCGTTTGGAGATGCAAGAAACAAAAAAAAACATTTCAGGAACCAAAGGAAAAGGAGGTATCAAATTCTGAGGCCGACTATGATGAGGCAATCCGGGGACTAGTGTCATATATGATTTATGGGAAAGCGGTACCGCTGGTGGATGATGAAGACAAGGAGTCTGACCTGGAATCACTGATTCATTCAATTATGTGTGACTAGTTGAGGTTTAGCTGCTGCTGCGATAGGGAGAGACAAGAGAATCACCTTTGGTATGTTTATAAGCTCAGAGTGGCATGTGTGATATGCATCTAGACGTTGTAATCGTTTCCTAACCAGCCGACCCATAGTGTATATTGTTCTCAAAATTTTTGCAGTTCAACATCACATTTCAACACAAAAAAAAATCAGTCTACGCCAAAAGTGTATGAAAACGAAAAACCAAGAAAAGATGCTACTACTGTTGATTCTTATCATTTCCATATTGTACTTCGAAATAACTGTGCACATTTTGCAGCTTGGCTTTCCAGCCCTGTATGCGTGCAGCCATGAGCAGGAAAATAACTTGCTCCCACCAGTCACATGACACCTACAGGTTACAGATATGAAATCTCGGGAACGCAGCAAATCATTCATCCGACAATTATTGAAAAGTCGACCACTAAACTTTCCTTGTCCACCCATCTCTGTTGATAATTGATATACAAAGTCCACAGTGCAAAATTCATATTTATGAGGGAGGTAGCGTCGACGCCAATTGAAACTATTTACAGGATCATAATATTGTATCTTCACTAACTGTACTGAGAAATTACAACCACAAGTTTGCAGTAGAGTTAGAATGTGCTATATTTTGACTGGGATATGAGAAATGAATGATATAGTCATTCACCCCTGACATTTTTTTTCTTCCTAAGAATAAAAATAAGTCTTCGGATGTTTCCTGAGTGTATTCCTGTTGATATCAATGAGTGTGTCATTTTCAATGACCAATCCCAAGGGATATATTTAATCTTCGGATATTTCCTGTTGATAGAGAGCACCAACAGCTTTCATACAGTCTTCAACTGATGAAAGCATATCAGCCTCAGAATTCCATTTCATTTTGTCTTTGTTCGTATTCAGATTTTTCATCGCCAGCATATCCATTGAGTCACCAAGAGAATCTTCAGCGCCAAGACTATCACCACCGTCATTTGAGTCAGAGACCAAGTTCACGGAAGTCTTCTTACACATTTTCAGATCAGCTTGAGATGATGATCCATATTGAGAAGGTCTCTCTTCCAAACAGCCCCAACCCTTCCCTTCTTCAACATTCAGCACATTCTCTTCGGTTTTCAGTTCATACGCAAGAGAATCCTTGCTCCCTTCACCTCTGGTTTCAACATTAGGTTTGCACATGTCTTTATCTCTTTGGTTTCACCAGTTTGACTAATTCCATTCTGCAAACCCCGCGCTTCAGACATCTTTTCAGAGTAACTCAATTCTTGACATCTCAATATCGAACTTTCTTTTCCATTCCACGGGACTAGGCTCCCCAAATTAGAAACACGTGACTCTACACATGCCATTGTTGAATTTTCATTTTCCATTCTCTGGACCAGACTCTCCAAATCGGAGCACTTCTTTCTCCCAAACTCAGTTGCATTCTCATCTTTAGCAGTAGTCTTTCTAATTTCTTCTACCTCCGCTAATTTACCCAGGAATTCAGTGCACTCCACTTTCTTCTTCTCAAGCTCTACTTTATTTTTTTCAAGCTCCACTTTCATCTTCCCAAGCTCCACCTTATTTTCTCAAGCTCCATAGACAATTCAAAAGAGTTACTTCTATGAAGCTCCACGCTCTCCAATTCAATTACAGGTTCTCCAGACCCTTTTGTTCTTTCGACTTTTTTCCCCTTTGACCCAATTTCGGCAGAAGCACCACCTACAGTTCCATCAGCTGGATAGAAAATTCCCAATTAGTTAGACAATGCAATGATTCTTATTGTACCTGTGCACACATTCGATTGTACTATCGCCAAGATTCAGACTAACCTAATTAAGTGATTATAAAATCACAATTTTGATGCAATAAAGATCGTACCTTTGAGAACTGTAAGGGATAATAGTAACCAGATGACCGCACGCGGTGGGAGCCGACCAAGAAACGGACCTGCATACATCACTTTCATCGCCAATGCATATCTGTACACGAATTATGGAATAAGATAACTATGTAATGAGAGCCAGAAATTTTGGCAACTGGCTGGAGAACACCAAATACATAGAAAAAGTTCATTAAATCCCAAATGAGAAATGAAAAACATATGTACAATAAGTTAAACTTACTGCCAAGTTTAGGACACATTAGTGACCAGTTGAAAAGGACAAATTCGATATCTCTTGACCTGATGCTGCAACACCCAAACACACAATACCAAAGTTATTTCACCCACAGTACACAAATAGCTTCTGGTATTGGGTCTCTTTATTATCAACCACCATTTTTGTGGAATGGTGAGTATCATCTTTTGCAGCTCATTTCCACCCATAAGGAATAACCCAACAAACCAGTTCTGCCTTTACCAGAACCAAAGACTTTGGCTATTTTATCTACAGCTGAAATACACAGCTTAAGATGTCCAAACCTTTGTGCTTATGGCTAATGAACTGCATTGTGTAACCAACTGTGCACAATTACGACTCTATTAGAGTTCTGTTAGATACATAAAATTCACTGGTTTCGAAAATGTATCCCCTAGTATAGTACTCATGCAAGCCATACCCACTCCATTTTGTATCCAATATACACAGATCGTGCATTCAACAACCACATAGTAAGTGATGCAAATCCTGGCGCTTTGAATGACCAGAAGATAAATGAATTCCACTCTTAAAGTATGTACATGGGGTTTCCATCTAATTAAAATTACTAGGAAATATATACTTCCAACAACTTAAAATCCTGTTCAAAAGATTTAGAAGAAAAAAAACACTAAAACTTTGCTATAAATTATGAGGACCCATTACTCTAAAACCGTATATAAACAATACCCACTGATTAAAATCTCATAAAAATCCTAAAACTAGAATTAATTTCAAGGCACTTCTTTCTTTCAGCAATTTTATCAAACATATGTTAAGCATTGTACAGTATTCTTTTAGTGTTTCAAATTTACCCATAATCATGATTCCATGATAATCCCTGTAAATAAACCAAAAATGATCATCTCTATAACTGTATGGTACTCCCTGTAAAAAGACTATACATGATCATATCTGTAGCTACTGATAGTAGGTTTTGGTTCGGACTTCAAAAAGAGTGAATAAAAAGCAAAATATATACAAAAACTTACGTCAGTGGAAGTTGGAATTATGTAGCTCTGAAGAGAATTATTTACAAGTTTCAAACATAAAAACCAGTCAATAATTGTTTCCTGTTAAGTTGAAAATTTGGAACAGAACAAACTTGATTGATTTTGCTTCAACTTTTATAAGCTAAAATCTGGGTCGAGTCGGGTATCCGTATATTGGTGAAGTACCGCACCCGTGATCCGAAGTGCAACACTGCCTACAGTTATACAGAGTTGATATAAGAAGGACAAACTGACACTGATTCTAGGAATAGGACCAGCCGGAATTTGGCCGTGTGGTTTTCTGACCAATTAGGCTTTATCCATCTGCACCTTGAGTTGAATGTAAGAGAGCAAAGAATGCAGAATTTGAAGAAAGGTTTTTATCACTTTCTGACGATAATTGAGTTTTGTGAAGTTAAACACCAGATTTCTGAAAATCAAATCTTGCCGAAATATTCTAGGGTTGATCAATATGTATTTTCATTCATGCCAGATACCAATAAATCAATTCATTTTATAAGGGTGTGTGTGTGTGATGCCCGAAGGCCTTCCAAGTTAAATGCAGTGTTAAATGAAATCTCACCAGTGCTCAACAAGTGGTAAAATAAAATGCATTACCATTATGGGGGCAGGGGTCGGCCAACAATGCATTAGCATTTCACTAGATGACTTATCAACTATTTTAACCACATAGATGATGGTATAAGACCAATTGCACCATCAATTTCCAACATCACTGCAGATAAACTCTTTCAGAAGAATTCAACAAATTTCAACCACAGATGATGGATAAAATCACAAATATTTTTTTTTTATCAAAACTGAAGCATTAAAACACTTCCAAAATCCAATAATAACTAGTATCCTCTACACTATTACAACACCAACAAAAAGAAGAAAACAAATTCAAGATTAACAGATAACAAAAACCGAGGGTTTGAATTAGATATACTTTGATTAAGAAACACAAGTGTTACATATTTGGTTGTTGATCCGCAATTGAATCTTGACTGAAACTACTCCTGCCTCAAATAAACATTTCATAGCATATGAAAGGTCATAAACCTTTCCCATCCATTCTTATTGAGAAAGAAGTTTCCTTGAAAGAAACACAAACCAAGACCGCATAATCAATTCCTATTCCACCACTCGATACCTTGGTGATGGCCTATTTCTGAGAGGAAAAATCATAGTGCTTCTGATGAGGGATCCTTGATTGTGTGTATGGATCCTTGAATGTGTGTGTATGGATCATCCAAATCATCTAATTCCATTTCGTAAGTAGAGATTGAGAATCGAGATAAAAAATCCTACAGATCTGAAAACCAAAGAGAGAGACCAACGCGACCAAGTTTTTATTTCTGTGAGATACTACTAAGCAGGCGCTTTCTATACACAATAGTTACTTTTATACCTACAATCCCGAATCCTAATGTGTGCCCCTTATCACTATATGGCCTGTATATATTAAAAGTCAAACAGGTCATTCGAGAGTCCAGGTTTTTTGATATTACTAAAATTTGAGCTTCGGTCAAAACCGGGACACACCAAATGGTTTATCCTGCACCACTACCTTCTTAAACTTCACTGCATCAATACATTATGCACCATTACCCTTCTCCTAGGAGAAACTATTTGCTATTATCCATGTACGAGTCTGACTAAGCTCTTTAGACTCCGGTAGTTTAACATTTCTTCTGCAATAAAGAAAACAGCTGTTGTTGAAGTCCAGAGTTAGGTAAAGATTTTGCTTTCATGAAATTTTCTCTCTTGTTAAATATCAGCTGCTATCAAGCATCAACCTCATCATTTTCATACTCAACCCGGATCTCCGAGTACCAACACACTTATGAAAGATAACGTCAAAACCAAAGCTACCCCGAAAGCTTTACTACTCTTGAGAAATCTCTAGAGTAAGAAAACTAAAGCTATTGATAGTTTTTCACTCTTGTTTGTGCGGAAGTCATGCACTATAAGGTCATCAGGTACAACAATGGGAGAATGCAAACAGTTTCATGATCTCGTAGTCAACTTAGGATTTCAAAATATAATTTTTCTTCAATCATGTCCTCAGCATATCGGAGTCTTAATGATGTTTGATAAAATTGTGGCCGAAAATGTTGTTTCTTGGACTTCTTCATCTCAAAGAAGTTCTTCAAATGCCGTAGCTGCAAGCCTGCTACTGATGAGAAGACGAACCGTGAGCAGAAAACTAACCATGCCGTTTTAGAACTGGTTGCTCGACTGATGCCCTCCATTTCTTCCTTCCTGAAACACGCAACAGGAATAATGCAAAAATTGATGGTCTCATAAATGGGTTTCAGAATGTATCGAAACAAGTAAAGCAAAACAAAGTAGTTCATTATAAGCCTATGAAAACAAATTCTCTCGATTGTATACCGTTCACGGAGATAAATCATTTCGTCATGAACGTATCTGACCACGTCTTCCAGCTTCTTGAGCTTCATTTCCATGAACTGTAAAGGAAAAAAAATGGGATGGATGATTAGTGGTTTGCGAATTCCAACATATTAGTTTTCTTGTAAATAAAAAACAGTGCAAACGATCACAAACACAACAAGACAAAGTTCCTTAATAGTTTGTTGAACTAAAAACGAGACTCTAAATGTTTCGAAACTAGGGCAGGCATTATCAACATTCAAAGAAGAATCTCAGTTCAACTGCGTCGTCATTTGTATAGTAATAAAAGAACATGTAAGGTAACACTTGGAGACATTTTCATAATTGAAACAATCATAATGGAACTTGTGTTTTGAACTTGGAGCTCTCGAGTCTTGACCAAGATCATGTGAATTGTACAAAACCAAGCCACAAACGACACACCCAAACAATGAATCCCAAAAACTAGAAAGTTATATAATAATCTTTTTCATGGTATAAACGCTTATTTACAATCTGAAACCAAATATTTTACAAGAAAGAACTGGTAATGAAGGACTTGGAAAAACGTCATGACGCCCAAACCTTCAATATCCAAGAAACTATCAAGAAAAATCAACTAACAAAATACAAAAAGATATCATAGACACCAGTAGAGCTTGGGTTTCAACCAAAGCGAAACCGAAACAAGAATTCCACTGCATTTCCTAAGGATGATCTCCTTAATGCGAAACAGATTCTCTGTACAAACATTCATCCAATTCTAACCCTGACCAAATTTCTGCTAACTAATGCAATTTGGGCAATTTCGACCATAAAAGAAAAAAGATTCACACAAGAGGTAATCTAATGGTCCTTCACAGATCCAATCAACTCCATAGAACATAAATTCATGATTGTCAAAGATCGAAAATATTACTTGCTGATCCAAGAACAAGCAAGAAAATGACTTACATAAATTTGGCATTTCTTGGCAACATTAGGCCAATCTTTAGCAGCCACACCACTTCTTCAATCAAAATGAACGACGGCTTATGATTGATCATGTGCCCAAAAACAAGCAATATAATCACCGGCCTCCGGTGCAGTAAAAGCAAATTGTCTTGTTTCTACGTGATCACCATAATGATAATTGTTACCTAAACTTGAAGTAACTTTGATCACCATAATGATAATTGTTACCAAAACTCGAAGTAACCTGATGAAACGACATAATCAAATCACCACAAAAACATCAAAAAATTACCACTGGAAAATAAAAAATAAAAACTTACCCGGATGGTGATTTTATGAGTCTCCGGTAAAGGATGTCCATCAGATGATGGAATAACTTTGATATCTTCTAGAAAAACAAGAATTGTAATTCCATATATATTCTCATCTTCTTCCTTTAGGTTCTTAATAAAGTCCAGGAACAGCATTGTTTGCATCAAAAATAAGTAAAAGAAACTTCTCAACTTGAATTCAGATTTCATGTGCTAATAGTATATCCTGCTGAAGTTCCAAAATCCAAACAAAAAACCAAAATCTTCTGAATATTCTCAACTATTATATCCACCACATAGTTGGTATGAGACCAATGCATCATCAATTATTTGAAAATCCAAATTAACCAAAATCTTCTCAATCATTATAACCACAAAGTTGGTATGAGACCAATTGCGTCATCAATTCCCAACCTCACTGCTAATACACTCATTTAGAGGAATTCAACAAACCAAAATCCAATTTGTGGATAGAATCAGAAAAGAAAATCCAACATTAACGGATAAAAAAAAAACTGAGGGTTCAAATTATATACTTTCACTTATAAACAAAAGTGTTACATATTTGGCTGGGATATAAAATAGATTGCAAGAATTTTAAGCCTTAACCCTTGACACAAACTGACAAACACCCAACTTTTTACCCGAGATTGCATAATCAATTCTTATTCTACTTCTAGAATGCTAACTGATAGCCTATTTTTGAGAGGAAAAATCATAGCGCTGCTGCTGAGAGATCCTTGATTGTGTATATAGATCATCGGAATCATCTGTTTCCAATTGTAAATCAGAAATTCTACAGATCTGAAAACCAGAGAGAGACGAAAAGGCGGCCAGGTTTTAGTTCAATGAGTTGATAAGCATATTTCTTTACAAAGTAGTTGCTTTTATAACTAGATCCTGAACCCTAATGTGTGCCCCTTATCTCCGTATGGCTTGTATATATATTAAAGTAAGTCAAACCGGTCTTTTGACAGTCAACACTTTGCCCAGGTTCTTTGATACATAACATAATAGTACTAAAATTTGAACTTTGGTCGGACACACCAAATGTCCAGTTCTTTTGCTAGCTCATACTTATCCAGCACCACTAGCTTCTTAAACTTCACTGCATCAGTACATTTGAGTGTTCTTCACCATTATTTATCCAAGATTACAATTCTACTGGGAGAAAGCATTTCTTATTATCTGTTTATGAATCTGTGAAAGCTCTCCAATAGTTTTACATTTCTTCTATAAAAGAAGACAGGTGTTATTTGAAATTGTCTAGAGTTGGGTAAATATTTTGCTTTCATGAAATTGTCTAGAGTTGGGCAACCAAGGAATCCTGGTTGCAGTTCCATAAAGGTTGACTGTGAAGTACATGAGTTTGTTGTCCAAGATAAAAAAAAAAAGCATCTTAAATGTAATGCCATTTACGAAATTCTTGAGTGTATTATGAAGAACATGAAGAGTGATGGTTGTGGACATGCCTGATAGATGCATGAGGCTATGTTAAACAACTGCTTAAACAGAAATTCCATTTTAACTATAAAAAAAAGATTGGCATTTCTTCCTCCCTGAAACAAATAAAGCAAAATTTTATGTTCAAATAAATGGATTTCAGAATGTACGAACCTAAAACGGGACTTTACTAAATGTAATGGAAACTAGGCCAGGCATTCTCAGCATTCAAAAAGTACAACCTCAGTTAAGCTACATCGTCATTTGTACAAGGACAAGTATTAAGAACACAAGAACATGAAAGGTAACAATTAGTGACCTTCCCATAACTGAAACAATCATTATAGAACTTCTATTTTGAGTTTAAAGCTCTCGACCGAGCTGTTGAGTATGAAGCTCTCGACCGAGCTGTTGAGTTTGAAGTTGTCGACCGAGTTTACAAAACAAAGGCACACGAGAAGTATAAGTGTTTTAGCTTTTTTAGTCCCTCGGCCAACAAACCTTAATTGTTTCCCATATGTACATGAACAAGTATTAGGACTAAAAAATCATGTAAGGAAACAATTAGTGACCTTTTCTTAGTAGAAACAATCATAATAGATCTCTGTTTGGAGCTAGAAGCTCTCCAGCTTATGTAAATTGTACAAAACAAAGGCACACACCAAAGCAATTGACACAATTTGAATCACAAAAAACTAGAAAGTCATACAACAGTTGTACATACAAGAACTGGTAATAAAGGACATGGTCACTAGTGGAAAATGGAAGTTATACCACTGTCAGGAAAAGAAGTAATATCGCTAAAAATGAATGTTTTTATTAGTTGGAATCTGGGAGTAGTTTTTTCCAAAACGACTGTTTCTGGCAAAGGTTGAATTCTTTGAAAAAACAACTTTCTTTACCGGTAGATCAATAAGTACTGACAGAAAAAGTAGTTTTTCTTATGATATTTCATAAAAAAAAATTGATATTGATTCAGCTGAATCCAAAGATGATTCAACCGAATCAAAAACTAAAAACTGAATCAAAATTAAATTAATAATGGCTTCAAAACAGAATTTAATAGTGACTTTAAAACTCTTTTTTATTTGAAAAGTGAATTCAGTTTACAATTTCAATTATCTAAAATCTGCAAGCTCCAAGTCCAGAATCTTCTAAAACTAAGTTGGAAATCCTTAACATATATTCCTATTACAAGATTACAAGAATAAAATTTCAACACTAAGTTGAAAGTAAGACTTCACCATCTGTACCGTCATCTTCTGACAAACTAATTATGTCTCTCAGTGAAATCACTCCTTCCATATTTCCATCCGCATCTACTACGTAGATTCTATGTATCTTTTCTGAGTCGAGTTTCAGAATAACGTATTTGATAGTATCATCTTTCCTGCACGTAATCATGCCCCGCAACTGGTGACGCCTCTTGCTGCTCCTTTAGATGATTTCTAACTGCTGTCAAGAAGCTTTTCGCGGTGATGGATCTGCAAGAAGATTTCAAATTTACAGTATCTTGAGGTTCATTGTTTGTTTTGACATTTACAATTAATACCAAGATGATTGAAGCTCCTCTAGGAAACTATATATACTTGAATTAAAATGCAAGTTCAATTCAGCACCAAACCTGTAATCTTTATAAATTTCTGGGGCAGCAAGGAGAAACTGAACATCTCGTACGCTTATATTTCCTATTGCCTTTTGTCCGCTGCATTCAACCACTGGGAGCCCTCCAATCCTCTTTTCTTTCATCAGTTTAAATACCTTGAGAATAGGCTCATCCTCGTATACCTTACAAGAGAGGAAAACATGTATTTTAAAAGTAATTACTAATTAACAACACAGTCAAATTTGAAGTCAGATCATTCTTTTCCTTTCTTGTACATTGCAATGAAGAAGAAACAAAACTAGCGCGACTGCGACTTTTAATGCATCAATGATACTTGGAATAATTCATACTCATCTTTAATGCATCTTTAGATTTGTAAAGCAGAAATAAACAAGTTTTTCACCATTTGCTTCTGCCGTGGCTGTAGGCCTCATCTTTAGAGCTGTGACTTCAGACTGCAAACGGAACGTAAATATTAGCCCTTCAGTTTTCATCACACGAGAATAGGCATATTAGTAAACTACCAGGCCAATAAATCGCCGTTCGATAATCGGAAACAACAAAAGTTTACTTCCAGATTCGGTAACTAAAAAGCAGTTTAATACAAATAAATTTCAGATTACTTTGTGCAGTATATAACAGAAAATACCACCCTTCTATTCAACTGTAAAGTCAGACTCCATACCTGATGCAGCCTTGACGAGCTAGCTGCTAGGTAAGCAAATATGGCAGCTCTATCCCAAATTCTGAATCATTTAATTGCAATATATTTATATCACCAGATGAAGTAATAAACTAAAACAGAGCACGTTATATGCACTGCAAGAAACAGCAGCAGGGACACATTACACACTATTAGGAGTGCACTTGAAATTCTGAACCCAGCTAAAGATGCTGCATATGACCATAAAAAGATTTATTGCTCAGGAAACCAACCTCTACATGGAGGGAGAGATTATCCATTTGTTCATTATACTGTGGTAGGGCTTGGACCATCTTTTGTAAATCTCGAGTTGACAGTTCATCGCCATCTCTGTAAAAAGAGACATGGAATTAGGATAATAAACACATGAACTGAAAATACATCATTCTAATACACATTCAGAAAAATTCGGAACTAAGGATCCCACATCTTTCCATGAAAGCCAATCAACTATAAACGCACCAACAGTAAGACTTAAGTTTCGAAATACTATTCTTTTTACACATGTTTCATTGAAGTTAAAGCGACCCTTTGCCAATGTTATGATCCTACAGTTATACAACAATGTTAGATACATCCAGAAAAGATATAAGGAACACATTATGTATATTTCCAAACATTGCCATCATCTTAATTTACTGCATTCACAAAATTGAAATGACTCAATGCACATTGAATAACAGAAACCGCATACAACAAACCTTGATTGAAATTGCGCAGCTTTATTTTTTGAAACAAAATTTGTCATCTTCTCATGCAATCTTTCGCTATCCTATAATACATGTACAATGATCAAAATATAATCTCCCCAACTTCCTACAGGCATACAAAATCTAAGAGATCAGACATACATCTGCAATATATGCATGTCGTAGCTCCAGCCACACAGGATCGTGGTCCTCCAAAAGAACTTCCTTCTTCTCAGGTTCACCACCTGACTTGCTTGGAACCTAACAGCATATTAGTAATGTATCAGAATATGAAATGTAAATCTCAAATTATACGTAACAATAATAGCGGGATTACTGGAGTAAGAATTAATTGGGACATACCTCGTGAACATATTTATTTCCATCCAAGTTTAATAAGTCATGGCACATGGCATCAAACGTCCATTCATGAATTACTGGGGAAATCTGAAGGTGTCAAGCCATATATTAGTAAAAACTAAAAAAACTAAATTGAGCATAAGCATTCTCTTCCAAAACAAGAAACATCACATACATGGTCTACAGATCTGTCCAAGATTAGCAGCTCGCACAAAATTCCGCGTACTGACACCATAACTATCAGATAAAGGCAGGGGAAACAGGGGAAATGTGAATGAGTTTTCAGAATCGTCATACAAAATTCAGTTCCTATTATCCCACTCTTTGGGGTACTTACAGTGATCAGATTTATTTGAAATATTTACAGCTGAATCATAACCACAATGGGATATTCATATCCAAAAATAAGACAATTCGATGCAGTTTAAGTGCCTCATTTTAAGTTCAAGAACTCTGCGTCGTTGTACAAATTCTGTAGATACAGTTCTCTGTAATTCAATAGTTTCGGGAACCTTTCCTAACCTGATTATCCTGATATTTTAACCGAGTATTGCTGACATATCTTAGGATAACATATTAACAATTCACTCAATTCTAACGGTTAGATTTCAGTTTATGATCCCAGCAGTACCTACGTTTGAAATGTCAGAAAAACAGATTTGTAGTTTATTCTAAGGTTTCATCACCTAACTAAGTTTCCAGCTAGTTCTAACATTGGAATCCAAATACAAAGAATAATAAGTGATGGAGCAAGAGTATCTTACCTCCACTGATCCTTTACCCATCTATAAATCTACGCATCATCTGCAAGCATGATCCAAGCATGATCCAAGCATACTAGCCATAACCATATACCCACAATATCCATTCACGTTTATGATTGACTTGCAGAATGTAGATTTCATAGTGACTCGTGTTCCTGATCTCAATATCCATTCACGTTTCCATCAATACCCTAACTCAGTAATTAAGAAAAATAAAAATCCAAATCTGATTGAGACCCCTAAATCTGTTCATTCAAAGTTTGATAACACTAGAGAGTAGTAGGTTTTGTAGAATCATACAATAAGCTACTCAAGTTAAATTCGAAAACATTGAACAATTCGCAACAAGGTTGAAAGAACACTTGACAGTTCATAAACCATTCTGAAGTGCTTGCTGTGTATTTCAGTTCAACCAACTTTCATATTAAACCCAAAATCTACCGTATCATGAAGTAACACAATATATCTAATTCAAACCCTAGCAGAGAAATTGAAAAAAGAAACTGGACAATCTATCACGAAATTAACCTATAACAAATTCAAATAGAATCAAAGTGATGGAGCTGTTATATATACCTGAAGAATCTGCACCTGATGGACTTCTACATTAAAAAAAAAAACACAAAAATTAAATTCAAACCCTAACATCAAAGAAATTGAAAACAAAAAGAAGCAATAATATCAGAGTTAAATTAAAGAAAAGGTTTGGGTGTTCTATTGAAAAAAAACAAACAAGGAAATTCTACTGAAATTGGACACAAGGTAAAAATATTACCATCAACTGAGAAAAGAAAATTCGATTCAAGAAAAGGGTTATGAAGAAATCATCAAAATAATTTTTAGGAAGACAAAATTAGAACCACAATAATACCACTAGAAATAATCAAAATGAAAAAAAAAGAAGAAGGATTTACAATCAATCAGATTCGTAAGGGGGTGAACTGAATTAGCATAAATTCTTACTCAAATTATAAATCTCAATATAAACCTGATTCCATGGGTTTGATTCCTTGTCTTCATCAGCCAAGCTTTGAGGTGGGCTGAGCCCAATCCTTTCTTCCGCCTCCATTATCCTATCCCCAATTGATGTAGTAGATCTGAGAACTTGTGTATAAATCCGCCAACAGAGGCTGTGGGTAGGTATTTAGTCTCTCATGGTGGAGAAAAATCAATGGTAAAAAAGAAAAAAAATTGTGTAAAGAAACTGTTTTTGCAGGGGAAGAAAAAAAGGGATCAATTGAATATTTTTCTATAGGAGATTCACGGACATGCAACAAATCAAATTTGATGAAATTTGTGAATCGTCGAGAAAAATGGGTCAGCTCAATATCGCCTAATTCACGAAGCCTTTTTCCGTCTGGAATATTTGTGATGATAAAAAAAAAACGAAAAAAAAAAATTATCTATGGAAGATAAAGGGGATCTTGGTCTGTGAACGAGATAAAAACCGAAGAGAGAAAGGTAGGTTTAGGTGAAAGAGATAAGAAGTATTGAAGAGAGATTTTATAGCCTAAAACCGGGCCTATAGAAACTAGTTGCTCCAACAGTAGTTCTTTTACTCTATTAGAGAGCACTATTTCATAACAAAAATGCCCCCTTGTATTACGACTGTAATTTGAAACAGTTTTTTTTTTTTTTTAAAGTACTACTGTTTTTGACAGCACGTATAGTTACCACCAGCC
Organism: Papaver bracteatum; assembly: GCA_023529315.1. Lineage (NCBI taxonomy): Eukaryota > Viridiplantae > Streptophyta > Magnoliopsida > Ranunculales > Papaveraceae > Papaver > Papaver bracteatum. The sequence continues at coordinate 53,884 of JAJJWX010002981.1, forward strand.
CAAGAAAGGCGTTTTATTAAAGCCCAGGAAGTTGTTTAAAACCCATTATCCACTAGTGGGTAAAATGTTGTGATGCAAAAAACATTCAATTTCCAAGACTATCAAGAGAATCAACCATCATAATACTCAAGGAGACGGACTCCCGTAGAACTCGGAATTCCTCCAAAGCAAAACCGAAACAAGAAATCCATTTCCAAAGGATAATCTCATTAATGCGAAAGAAACTCTCCATATAAACATTCATCCATACGATTATTCATCCAATTCTAACCCTGACCAGTTTTTTGCTAACTAACGCAATTTGGGTAATTCAACCTCAAAAGGCCAAAAAAATATTTACACAAGGGCAAGGGGTAATTCTAATGGTCCTTTACAAACCCAATAAACTCCATACAACACAAAATTCCTGATTACTGTAGATGCATTTTACTACAAACTACATCCAAAGGATATAAACCTTCTACTTATGCAAGTGAAAGTAAGAACTTAACAATAGACACAAGGATATACGTGGTTCGGTATGATTACCTACGTCGACGGGGGTGAAAGGATAAATCTTATTACTTCAAGGTGTCACAATGGTGTCACTCTCCAACCTGAACTCTCTTCCTTACAAGATGAACTAGTTCCCAACTCTCTTTCTCTCTAGTGCGATCTCAAGTCTCTCTCTCTCCCAATTACCACCTCCCTCTCTTGGATACAAGTTCTTTTATTTATAGGGGAGACTACATACAACCAAACTATGGTGTTTGTCACAATATATCTATCTTGAAGTTCTGTGTTGGTCCCGCTCGTATCGTCTCTCCTTCTGTAAACATGGTTGATGTGATTTAGTTCTTTAGCAGTCTCTTGTCCGAGCCGATCCTTTTATGTGTTCTCTTGGTGCGATGTCGCCCTTCCAATCTTGTCTCCCTTTCAGTTGGCCGATATGGCACGTAAATTCTTATCCCCTTGACTAACGCTCCGTTTTTGACCGAATATGTCTCGTCTGTCAGCTTTGTTAGAATTCTGGAGTCAAGTCTTGTCCGACAGCTGTAGAGTGGTCATGTATGACCCACGTGGTTCCTTAATCCTCGCGCCTTCCAGCCTTTATCGCATGCTTCTCGTTTTTTCCTCCTTGGGTACATCATAGCTTAAGATGTTTCCACCTAGTCCTGTGGATAATCTACACCTACATTTATGCCCCTTCTTTCGATCATGTGGTAGAAAGGAGTGGAAGAAAATTGTTCCACCTTCCGACGTCCTCGTCCATGCTCCGATTTCCGCCATGCAGTCCCCCATTAACTTTCCTTTATGACTGGTAACCGTCGGTGTCGGTCACGCTTCTTTCTTCCCTTAAATACTTCATTTGCCTATTCTCTTTCTTCTACTTCACCATTTTCTCAATCTCCAATTGCTGCAACTATTTCCTCTGAGATTTTTCTTCATCACTTTCTGCTCCTATGAACCCTTAACATTTTGATTCCCTTCCTTAACGTCCTCACCACCGAGCGCTATAGCAGCTGTGGTTGCGTTTATGTCATCCCAACCTTCTTCACCAGCTTTTGAGTTTTGTTGTATTCACTTCCATGGCTTCTTCTCCCTCAATGACTGAGAAAAGGTGTGTTGATGATGTTTTTTCCGAGATTGATGCTTTCCCCCTTGCTTCCCTATTTTCATTTGATAGTCCCTATGAGTACGATGATCGCGCCATAAAATCTATCTTTCCTGACGGTTCTCCTTCTATTTCGTGTAGGTCCGAGAAAAAGGTGAAAGATCTCTATGATGAAGAATTCATTGAGCAGCTGAAAGAGAAGTACCATCTTCAAGACTACGAAGTTATCCTGATCTCGGGCCAAAACAGCGCCTTGAAGAAGTCCGGCATGGAGAAGTACGAGCAGTCGGCTGAGTGTGTGGTCATCACTCTTGGCCAGCTGGAGCTAGGTCTCCATATCCATTTGTACAATCCTGATAGCCCTTTATGCTACGAGATTCTCTCCCAGCTCAAGCCTTATCATGCTCTGGCTCAATGGATTGGCAACACTTTTCGGATTATGGATGAATGGAGAGATCGCTGAGATGGTCGTGGATCCACCACCGACTGGTTGACCTATAAGCCCGAGGACGCTCCAGAATATACCGCTGCCAATTGCTTTGCCAACTATCGAGTCGGTACTTCAACCAACGATGACCTTGCCGGTTTTGCTGCTAGTCCTCATCGCCACAAAATTATGCCTAAGAATGTTGAAAGGATGATGCTAGATGTTGATCCCATCGTCCAAGGTTCTAACAAGCGACCCCGTCATACCAATGACCCAATTTATCCCCGAGTTCTACTTCTTGTCCGAGGGCCCATTTTACATGGTGGTTTCCCGTCGCCTCCATTTCCCATCGAGGCCTATCCTTTCTAGGTGGTTAATGGCGACAAGGCTGATAAGGTATGCGTCTCCTTTTGCCTTCCTCAATTTCTAGCTTGTTAGTTTTGACACCAATTGGTTATTTGTTGTCATCAAAGCCTATGGGAAATTCTACCAAGGCCGTCGCATCGTCGAGGAAAAGGGGTGCTGGCACAAGGGTTGAGGAAGACCAGGGGAAGGTAACAAACACAATGATTTTATTATAAGTACATGTACTTGCCCCTATTTTTTGCCTTCACATGTTTTGAAAAGAACCCTTATGCAGAAACTTCCCAGGCATGATGATGATGAAGCCGGTGGGTCCGATGTGCATAAGGTTGGTGCTCAACCTCTTAGGCGTAATCCTGCTAGAGGCAAGAATGTTGTTGCTAAATCGCAGCCGAAGAGGAAGCCAATCATCGATATTCCTGATGAAGATGACATATTCGGCGAGGATTTCTCGGATGACAAGGGCGATGGGAAGGAGATGGGCGAGAAGGGTGGTCCTAAGGTGGTCGTGTCAGCTGATTTCGTAGGCAACAAACAAGAGCCTCTGAAGACGCCCGAGTTGGAAAGGGTTGTTAATGCTGGACCGGGAGGGCTTCCTCGTATTCCCCTGATCATTGATGGGTCTGCGTCTAGTGTTGAAACATCCTTTACCGTCTCTGGCCCTATCCTGAACTCCCTTGGAGCGCTCACTTTCCCCGACTTTGGAGCGTATACTGATTAACAAATTCTAGGTGCAGTGCCCCTTTATAACGACATGGCTCAGACTCTTGATACGGTGGTGAGTGACTCTGTATGCCCGGGTGATGTCCCACTCCTTAATATCGTCCTAATTTTTGCTTTCCATTATAACTTACGTACTTGTATCAGATCCTTAATCGGGTACTGTTGGATGCCGCCAATCGTCGTAGGGAAAGGCAGTTGGTGAAATCTCTCCAACTTCAATTGTAGAACGAGAAGAGTCGTGCACGCGAGCTAGAAATTAAATTCGCCGATGCTCAAGGTGTTTCATAATTCTTTAAACCTTAACTTGTGTTGATTGAGTTTATCATGCCAGTATCCGGACTCGGGTGTCCTTCTGCTAGCCGAGATAACTAGTATAGGTTTAGATGATTCTTCGGAGTTTAGGATCATGAAGAGGAAGTGGGATATTGAAAAGGATTTAGTGGAGAATCTTCGTCGGCGAATGGAAAACAAGGATGGGAAAATAGATCTCCAAGCTGATGAGATCGAAGAACTTCAAGGTGAAATAGACCGATATCGATAATTTGAGTATGCCCCTGAAGAAATAGACAATTTGCGAGCTCATTTGGGTTCTTCTCAACGTCTTGCTGCTGAGAAAACTTCTTTGGCCACGGACCTCGGACAGCAGGTAGACTATTTACAATTACAAAACCAAGACCTTCACGAGGATCGCCGACGAATTTTGAGGGATAAAGATGAAGTGGAGCGAGCTAATAGGGATCTGCTGGGCAAAGTGGGTGAATTTGACAAAATTGTGCGTGAACTAAAATGGAGTAGGTCACAGCTTTCAGTGCTCCAAGTATCGCGCAATCGTTTAATGGTCGAGTGGAGTGAACATTAAAAGTACTGTCCCAGTAATGAATTTAATAAGCAATGCTATAACGAGCTAACCGTGAAATTATCCAAGGATGAGGATGAGCTATCCAGGTCTGTAGAATCGCTTCAGCCAGTTCTACTAGCCCTTTCAGGTCTCTTAGGCGATGTGTTGAGGCAGTTCCTTAGGATTAGATTATTTTCTGTTACTAGTGAAATTGCTAAACCATATTTAATGAATAATCCCGTGTTGTTGTGATCTTGTAGCCGAACAAAAACGTTCTCAGGAATTGGATCTGGAGGTCCGACGGTTGAAGTGGGTCGAGCCCGATCTGGGTACCAAGTTGACCGATGCTGAGGCAGCCAACTTGCAGCTTATCCAACAGGTTGAGGATGAACGCGTCGCCCATGAAGAGGAGATAGACAAGAAGGTCCAGGAGGTTATTGCTGAGTATGTAGAGAATAAGCGGCGCGAGATCGCGCAAAGGAGGGCCGGCACTGTTCCCCCCAAGGCTTGAATTCTCCTTTTGTAGTGATGCGTCACTAAATTGCCCTTTGTCCTTGGTTGTAAATCGCTTTGAACACATCTTCCCTTTTTTACTTCTAATACACTGCTTGTTTGTTTAGAGGGGGTTCTGCATCGCCGATACTGTTCTTTTTATTCTTGTTATACTTTTTACTTCGTAGAGTTTCATGACGCTTTTCGCGTTTCCTTAATTGGCGTATGACGCTGTCTCTTTAAGTTTTGTTTCTTATGTCATTCCTGCAATTGTTTAAAATGTATGTTAGTATTTTAACCTTTTCTATCGAACACACCCAACAAGAAGGGTCATTGGGCCCAATGCCATTCCCTTATTGGGGTATCTCATCACTATCTCTTGGATTCAGTGGAAGGGTATTAGTCAACCTAATTCTAGGTTCGATTGCCCCGAGAGGTTATCTATCAACCAATCTCGGGCAAGTGGTCACAGCCACTTGCGATGGGGGCGACCTTTCAAATGTAAGTAGGCCACCTAGCTGAGAAGACCTTGTGTCTTATCATCATGTGGAACTGGTTTCCAACCACCAGAACCCTTAGGCTACCTCGACACTTGCACACTGCCAACACCCCGAGTATGAATAATCAGGCGACTGTAAGGCACCTCGGCACTTCCACACTGGCTTTTCCCCGAGTACGAATGCCCATTCGAGTGTAAGTCACCTTGGCACTTCCACACTGGCTTTGCCCCGAGTACGAATAACCATTCGAGTGTAAGTCACCTCGGAACTTCCTCACTGGCGTTGCCCTGAGTACGAATGACCATTAGTCGCTCATGCCCTATCTCATACCCCTCACCGTTTTAAAGAGATAGAAGACAAGTATGCTCACCTATTCTCCGAACTTCCCTTCAGGGGTGGTAGAGTTTCAGATACTTGACGTTCCAAGGTTTGGGCTATTTTGTTCCATCGAGTCTCAGTAGTCAATACGATCCCTCGCCTGCCTTAGACGCAATTATATACGGCCCACCCCACTTTGGTGCTAGCTTTCCGCCCTTTTTTTCTCGCTCCTAGTCAGCCAGAAACTTCAGCACTAGCTGTCCTGGTTGGAATTCTCTTGGGCAAACACACTTGTTGTACTCTCGATATAACCTCCTTTGATAGTTTTCCATTTTTTGTAGCGCCATCTCCCTTGTTTCTTCCAAATCTCCGAGTTTTGCTAAGATTAGATCGAACGAGACGTTCCGCCTCCAAGCTTCTGTCCTGGTAGTAGGGATTATTCCTTCTGTTGGTAGAATCGCCTCGGTTCCGTAAGTAAGCATGAACGGCGAGAACCCTGTAGCTTCCCTCCGTGTGGTTATGTATGCCCATAAAACGTTGTATATGTCCTCGCACCAATTACCATATTCCCCATCCAATTTCTTCTTCATGTTGTCGGCGATTGTTTTGTTGGTGATCTCGGCCTGCCCATTACTCTGGGGGTAGCTTTACTCTTCCTGATGTTGTACATGTTGAACAAAAGATCAATATTTTCCACTTGGAGTTGTTTTCCATTATCGGAGACGATAGCCGCTGGGACCTCAAAGCGGCAAATGATATGCTCCCAGATGAACTTGAAGACATCTTTGTCTCGGATGTGCCTTAGTGGTGCTTCCTTTACCCATTTGGTGAAGTAATCCTTGGCCACGATCAAGTATTTCCTCTACCCTGTTCCTATATGTAACGGTCGGACAATGTCTATCCCCCATTTGGCAAAGGTACATGGGCTTATAACATAGTTTAAAGGAACTCTTGGTGCCTGTATCTTCTTACCAAATCGTTGACATTCCTCACAAGATTTCGTCATTTCCTTTGCATCTTCGTTCATGTATATCCAAAAATAGCCCATTGTCTTTTCCTTGGCCGATAAGCTTTTCCCCGAGCTGTGGTTTCCGGCGGCTCCATAGTGTAATTCATGCAAGATTGTGTGGCCTTCCTCTCTATTTAGGCATCGCAAAAGTGGACCTAAGTATGATTTTCTATATAAGATCCCTTCCTTTAGCTCGTAGGCGCCCGACTTACTTTTGATTTTATTTATCTCGGGCTGACCCTTAGGTAGATCGCCTGTTTCCAGGTATTGGTGTATCGGCTTTCTCCAATCGCCCTCTTTATATCGATCGGCTGTGTTAATATCCACATTGATCCGTAGGTCCGGTGTTCCTGGGATTGAGGGAGTAAGGAGCCTCATAACACGAATTCCCTCTATGCTCGGGTCTACCAGCTGTGAGGCGATGTAAGATAGGGCGTTCGAGTGCCTGTTATCTTTTCTACAAATGTGATGGAATTTAATGCTTGGTATTTTGTTGATGTAAAATTTGGCGAGCTCACAATACTTTTGAAACACGGGGTCGTGTGTCACATATTTTCCTGTAATCTGCCGAATCACCAACTGGGAATCACTAGTTAAACGAACCTCCTGTAGCCCCATCTCTACAATTATCCATAATACGTGGATTGTTGCTTCGTACTCGGTGACATTGTTTGTTGCTTTGAATTCCATCCTGAATGAGTGCACTATCTTTTTTCCCTTCGGCGTGATGAATACTAACCCAAGGCCTGATACCTCTTTGTTTGATGCTCCATCGAAGAAAACCGCCCACCGTGTAGGACTACTGGCTGCTAATAGCTCAACAGGCTCTTCCCGTTCTTCCATTATCCCAGGTATATCTTCAACCTCGTCTTCATTGCTTAGTGGGAAATCTGCTAGGAAATCAGCCACTACCTGTCCTTTGATCTCCTTCCTCGTCTCGTACACCACTTCATATTGTTTGATTAAGGCTCCCCATTTAGAGATTCTCCCTGATCGCCCTGCATTATCCAAAATTGTTTCGATAGGCGATTTGGTGAGCACCCGTATGCGATGAGCTTGAAAGTATGTTCGGAGTTTAGAAGCGGCAAAAGCTAGTGCAAGTACCATCTTCTCCATTCTAGTATAGTTTTTCTCAGCCGGACTTAGTGTTTTTCTAGTAAAATACACCGGCTTCTCCGCATTCCCCTCCATCCTAACCAATACTGCACTAATGGCATATGATGTCGCGCCTAAGTATAGGGTGAGGATTTATGACGGCTTGGGCCTTTGCAGAACCGGGAGGCTGGCTAGGTGTAACTTGATATTTTGAAAAGCCTCTTCGCTTTCCATTGAAACTTCTTTCCTTTCTTAAGAATGTCATAAAAGGTTTTACATTTGTCCGACGACCGTGACACGAATCGCCCCAATGCGGCTATGAAACCATTTAGCTTCTGCACATCGTTTACTGTCGCGGGAGATGACATCTCTAAGACAGCCCTAACCTTCTCGGGATCTGCTTCTATCCCTCTGGGGGTGATGATATATCCTAGGAATTTCACCAATGTAACCCAGAAGTCTCATTTGGCGGGGTTAATCTTCATCTTGTGTTTCCTCATCATCTGAAAAATCTCGCGAAGGTCTCGGACGTGATCCTTAGCTCGGCGGCTCTTGATTAACATGTCGTCCACGTAAACTTCTATGGTATCATGGATTTTTTCTTCGAACATGTCTCCTACCAATCTTTGATATGTAGCACCGGCGTTCCTAAGTCCAAATGGCATTTTGGTATAACAATACAGCCCCCTTGGTGTGAAGAAGGAAGTATTCTCCTTATCCTCGGGTGCCAACGATATTTGGTTGTAGCCCATGTATCCATCCATCATTGTAATCGCCTCATATCCAACTATTGATTCTACTAGTTTGTCTATGCTTGGGAGAGGAAAGTTGTCCTTCGGGCAGGCCTTTTTTAAGTCACTAATATCAATACATATTCTGACGCCTCCTTTCTTCTTTGGTACCACGACCATATTAGATATCCACTGCGGGTAATGGGATTTCCTAATTATCCCGGACTCTTGTAGCTTCTTTAGCTCGGCCTCAACCGCTGCCTGTAACTTTGGTGCGATTCACCTCATTTTATGTCTAACTAGTTTGAACCTCGGGTCAATCTTCAAGTGGTGGCAGCAGACCTCCGGGTCAATGCCCTCTAAATCGTGTACTTCCCAAGAGAACATGTCTAAGTTTTCCTTTAACACTGTCATGAGTTGACTTGCTTGATCATCCGAGAGCAATGTCCCGATCCTTACTATCTTTGGCTCCTCAACTGTCCCCAAATTCACTTCCTGAGTCGGCTCAACCGTCGAGAAACTAGATTTAGGTTCCCTGAACGGGGCCGTTTCCTTTAATTGCTATAAAGGGTCCTGTTATTGGGTCTCGTACGCCATGACCGCTTGTGAGATAGCCTCCTCCAATTCTTCTGCACCCCTAACTTTTTTGGCTTTATTATTCTCTCTCCTTTGTCGTGCTTGCCGATCTTCATTAATTTCGGCATCAACCTGCAAGCATTGTCGTGCTGCTTGGGAGTCACCAACAACTTCATCCATTCCCTTGTAGGTCGGGAACCTTAATCTCTGATGATATGCTGATGCGACCCCTTTAACCCCAGCGATCCATGTGAGTCCGATAATTGCTTCATAAGGTAAGGCGACGTCGACCAAACAAAAGGTGGTTAGTGTGTCAGGATAGCCCCCACCATCTGAAACCCTCAAAGTTACCTCGCCCTTAGGGATGGTTACCATCCCATTAAAGCCATAGATGCGATATATTGTGGGGACGAGGATCTCGTCTGACAGCTTCATTCTCTTGAATGTGTCGTAAAATTGCACCTCGACTGAACTTCCGTTATCCACGAGAATCCTTCTTACTCCCCACTTCTCAATCAATAACGTGATGACCAAGGAATCACGGTGTGCTTGCCCATTTGTTGGGACATCTTTGGCCGAGAAAGAAATAGGCTGCATCATCCAAGGTTCCATTGGTAAGTTCTTGGCTACGCTAAATATTTATTTGCCATTGCGGTCCCTCTTGTGAATCCTTGAAGTGATTACTGGGCCGAGAGTATAGTCTTGCATATTTGAGTGTGAAATGGTATTCACAAATTGAGTTGACCTATCAATGCGAACTTGATGAACCAAGACACCGGTGTTGTTGTTGTCTATTTGAGATGGATGTCTGACGAACTGTCTCGAGGTATCCATCTCGGATGAGGTGTTGGACGATATCCTTCACTTCTCGTAAATTATTAGTGGAGTGGCCCCTATATCGATGGTAGTGACAAGATTTCGGGGTGACCCTTGGTTTCTTGAACTGGACTCCCTTGATCTTGGGTAATTGATATCGTTCCTCTTCTCGACTTCCTTGAATACTTCCTCCAAAGGAGCGTTCAAAGGGGTATATGATCGGGCTTCATGCCTCGGCCTCTTCCCTTTGGCCAGCCATTCTTTATTCTCACTTCTTCTTGGTAGAGGGTCTGATCTCTTCTCGGGACGCCTAACAGGATCGTCCATAACTGCTTTAGCCTCCGCACCAGCTTCAGCACTAGCTTCTTGTACTCCCCTATTTCTCGATTAGGCTTGAATTTCTTATAGGGCGATAAAATGTTCTTGCATTCTTCGCATCTCCTTTAAGGTTTTTGGCTTTTCAGAGAACATAGCTATCCAGATGGGGTCCGATCTTCCCAATGCGTTTTTGAATCCAAAGATAGCTTGATCTACCGGTACTTTTCCAATTTCAGTACACAGTTTCCTCCACCTATCGGTCAAGGTTCTTAAGGGCTCCCTGAACCTCCGGGCGAGGGTGAACAGTTTGTTCATTCTTGGCCGATGTCGGCTATTATGCATATAGGTTTCAAGAAAGGCCTCGATTAGTGCATCGTAACCGTCGGTCGATCCAGGTGGAAGTGAATAAAAACAATCTCTCGCCTCGCCCTCCAAGCTGGCCGGAAAGAATTTACACATGACTACCGTGTTGTTTTTCCATTGGATCAATGACATGGTATACATTTTTAGATGCTCGACCGCATCTCCTGTTCCGTCGAATTTAGAAGGAAATGTAGGTAAGGTACACTTCGGTGGAAACGGCATTTGTTCGAGTTCTTGGGAGAAAGGTATCTTCTCGGCCTCGCTCATAATCTCTGCCAGTTTGTTCTCTTCGCTGCTTCCCGATAGCTCCTTAATCTTTGGCTCCAACTTTTCGAGTTTAGCTTCTGTCGCCCCGTCCTTTCGTCCGCCCCTCCCTCACCTTTCTTCATTAGTAGACATGTCCTCGGGTGGTCCATATCCCCGTGGGGAGGGTATGGAAGGTCGTCTCGGCCCAATCATAGGTGGTGGTTGGACTGATCGGTCATGATTAGTCGACGTTCCTCGGCTGGACGATCCTCTTGATCTGGTTCGCTGATTCCTCAACTGATAATTCTCAAACTCCAGGGCGAGATTCCGCTGCTGGAGTTCTCTTAATGCTTCTTCTTGTCTTCTTTGACTTTCTAAGATGGCCAATAACGTCGGGTCTGTACTTTCATAACTAGAATGTCCATTAGGGTGGTGTGGCCGAGACTGTAACGGTATCGACGTTGGTGGTGGAGGTAGTATCGGACCAGTTGCATTACTAGTTGCCTGTACAGGTGCAGGGCCGATGTTACTAGCTTCTACTCGCCCCAACTGAATCTGCCTGAGACGCTCTTGCTCTCTTCCAAAGGCTTCCTGGTACTCAGTTTGTTGCCTTGCTCTTTGTCTCTGGGCTTGTGCTACAAGCGCTTCTTCATCGTCCTCTGTATCTGAAGCTGTAAGTCCATCGACTTGGTCGACTCTCCTCTGTGTCAATATAACCTGGTCTAAGGGTATGGTGTTATCATCTCGCCCAAGATCCACTCCCTCATCAACAGTTGGAATGCCTCATGCAGCTGCATGAGATTCCTCGGGCGGTGGTTGTCGAATGCATTCTTGCCTTGGCCTAGTTACCCCTGCCCGCATGCTGGAAACTGTTCGATTCCGTAGCGTCCTTCCCGTCCCTGAAGTACTAGCCATCGGGTGTGGCGCGTGGTGAGCCGAATGTCATCCCTACCTACGTCGGCTAATACAAAGAACACCTTACTTTGACCTAGCATTGGAAATAAACATTTAAAAAGGTGAAAGATATTCGACTGACGCAGAAATTGTCACTACACCAGATATTGCAGGTATAAAGCCTACTCCGGTTATCAAATGGGTTCTGCCTATCTACCCTATTTTGACTCTATCCTGACTTTGTGGCAGATTTTACGCTACATCACCATCATTCCGTACGACGTCGCCTTCAGTACATGACCTCTGCATTTAAGGTAGTTTGTCCTTCATTCTATACGCTCCAAATCATTAAACTCATGCACGTGATGATTGAATGGTACGGTGTGTAAGTCAAAAAATTAACTCAAGTCTCTACTGTTGTCATTTCCTCAAGATCTCCTCACGGCTGTCTTCCATGGATCCTTTCAAAGAACTTTCTGACGTCAAGAAAGCATCGCCGGATAAGATTTTTATCCTTCTTTCTTTTCTGATCAGACGGCATAGGTTGTTGTCGATCAATGAAGCAAGGGTATGAATGCAAAAACGCTTACTAAGAAATTAGAAACAAACTCTCGTTACTAAAGAAACATCTAGAACACGACTTCCACAGCGGAAAACTTGAAATCGGCAGCTTATCACACAAAAGACACCTTAAACTTAACCTTTGGTAATTCTAAGAACACAAACTTTGTACCGCAACAAGAAAACAACTTATTTAACGCTAAAAATCACTCAACCATTGAAAACAAACAGTCATCCTATCAGCAGATCCTCAACCTAGCTCCTAACCTGTGCTGATGATCGTCGGTGAGATTATGGAGATTTTTTGCTGATCAAACCGCTCGTGGGCGAAGAAACGAGAACTCTACTACACCTAGTAAAGACGTTGCTAATGCTTTAAATTTGCATGTACACTAAATGGCTAAAAAAATCAAGAAATAGGCGGTTTTGGCCAGCAGAGTTCATCTTAGCTTCACCTACAATACTTAAACGTGTATTCAGGAGCTTTGATCGTCTCTAAAGGCCATTTAGGCAAGGTATCCGGAGATCTTAGTCGGTCCTCTTAGTCGGCGCCAGAATGTAGATGCATTTTACTACAAACTACATCCAAAGGATATAAATCTTCTACTTATGCAAGTGAAAGTAAGAACTTAACAATAAACACAAGGATATACGTGGTTCATTATGATTACCTAGGTCTACGGGGGTGAAAGGATAAATCTTATTACTTCAAGGTGTCACAATGGTGTCACTCTACAACCTGAACTCTATTCCTTACAAGATGAACTAGTTCCCTACTCTCTTTCTCTCTAGTGCGATCTCAAGTCTCTCTCTCTCCCAATTACCACCTCCCTCTCTTGGATACAAGTTCTTTTATTTATAGGGGAGACTACATACAACCAAACTATGGTGTTTGTCACAATATATCTATCTTGAAGTTCTCTGTGTCGGTCCCGCTCGTATCGTCTCTCCTTCTGTAAACATGGCTGATGTGATTTAGTTCTTTAGCAGTCTCTTGTCCGAGCCGATCCTTTTATGTGTTCTCTTGGTGCGATGTCGCCCTTCCAATGTTGTCTCCCTTTCCGTTGGCCGATATGGCACGTAAATTCTTATCCCCTTGACTAACGCTCCGTTTTTGACCGAATATATCTCGTCTGTCAGCTTTGTCAGAAGTTTGGAGTCAAGTCTTGTCCGACAGCTGTAGAGTGGTCATGTCTGACCCACGTGGTTCCTTAATCCTCGCGCCTGCCAGCCTCTATCGCATGCTTCTTGTTTCTTCCTCCTTGGGTACATCATAGCTTAAGATGTTGCCACCTAGTCCTGTGGATAATCTACACCTACAATTACGAAAGACAAAAATATTAGTAATTGATTCAAGAACAAGTGACAAAATGACTTACATCAATCTGTCCATTCTTGGAAACATTAGTCCAATCTTTAGCAGCAACACCACTTTTCGAATGGCTTATGATCATGTGCCCAAAACCACTAGTGTAAAATGGAAGTTAAACCACTGCCAAGACAAGAGGTATTATCATCAAAAACGACTGTTTTTATCAGTTGGAATCTGGGAGTAGTTTTTTCCAAAACGACTGTTTCTCACAGAAGTTGAAATCTTTAAAAATACGACTTTCTCTGACAGTCAATTGATATTAATGACATTCACAGTTGTTTCTAAAGTTTTAAATTGGAAAATATAAAAGTTAATCACCAGTTTTGAGAAGTTGTTTATATGGGCTAAATACTTTTTAAAAATCTGATTCATCTGAATCCCAGTCTGACTAGTTTTTCATCTGACTGGCCTAAAATTTGAAATTCATTAAAATTTAGAAAATCTGATTCACAACTTATTTCTGACTGGCATAAAATTTGAAATTCACAAAACTGAACTTTTATAGATGCTCATTTGATAACAAAACATTCACCATTCAATCCAAATTCAAAATTTGTTTACAACAGTAACTCGATTTACATTAATCCAGCTGACAAGTCGAAAACCCCAAAACAAATTACGCAAGTAATGAATTCACACTATTCTTAGTTATAATTATACTTGAGCAATTAACAACAACAAAAAATAACGGGCAATCTACTCCACACCAGCAACTTTGGATTCCACTGTGTAACTCCTGATCCTTCTTATGCCTCTTAACTGGTAAGAAAACCAGCTTATGCCTCTTCACTTGTAGGTCGCACCTGTCAATACCTCAAAAGAGAGAGGGAAAGGAATCATTCCTTCCAACGGCACAGAGAAGATGTGTTCCAGATAATGACTTGTCCGTCTGAACCATGTTAGCAGCAACAAACTGCACAATCGCAGAGAACGATAAATGAGGAGAATCTTAAACTACCTCTAAAGTTACACAACTCTGGGAATATCAGTAGAGAATGAATGTTTACCTTCACAGCTAGTTCAAGTAGAGACCTCGACATAGCAGAGGATAGCGCAACTGCACGGAGAGCATTGGCATAGAAATACGAACTTTCTGGAGGGGTGGAAAGTAGCAAACTAACTGCAGCTTCTAAGTCTCCAACTGAAACAAGCCTGATCATCAAAAATCGTTATTTCCATCAGCAGCTGATCATTTTAACTTGTATTTTTAAATAAATATCAATTATAATATAATCATATGCTTTTCAACAGCTCATCAGATCAATTAATAGTCTGAAAAATCATCAATTATAATAAAAGAAAAAGAAAAACGAAGAGCACGCCAGAAACATAATGATCCACGGCATTTAAGTGCTTTACTACTGCTGAGTGGTACAAACTGATCTTGTTAGATACATTTCAGGGAGGGGGACTACTCCCAAAGAAGCAATGAAAAGAAAGGGACTTACTCATGTACACGGTTCTGAATGGACTCTTCTCCCTCTAATTTTTCATGCCAAGGAATATGCTCATTAGCACATTCCCACAACTCCTCCTGCTCAAACGCCATCAACTTAAGTCGACCGTAACTCTGCTCAAATAGAAAAGCCAAGTCTTAGAAAATTCTTGTTAAGAATTTTGATACAACAGAACAAAATCCTTGAGCATCAATGACCAGTTACAGGTCTATATGTAGCATACTGCTTAATTAATTACTAAGTAATTCTAAAACGCATAACTAACATTAACCAGCAATACTGGTAACTTGAGAAGTAGAGACGAACCATGTTATTCTTTGTAGCCCTTCCTAATAATGATTTTCCTTTGGATGTTAACCTACTGAGCATAGAAATGTCACCAAGATCTGGATTTGCCGACAAAGAGGGTTTCAGAGAGGACTTATTTGCTGATTTGTTAATTAAATGAGAAAGTGCTTGCGGTAACTGTAGCCAGAACAATGCTTCCGATGCTTCACCAAAGATTGCTGCAGCAAAGGCAAACCTCATAGCAGCACCTTTATGTACTACTGCAGCATACAGCCTTGCCCTCTCATCATCAAGTATGCAACCTTGATAAGGGAAAATACAAATTTTATTAGAAATTGGTCAGAATATTACAATAAACTGAACACAGAGTCTCTAATGAGAATAACCAGCATGTAAAAATACCAGAGAGAACCCACCTTCTTTTCGATATGGTTCTAGTACTTTGAGTAGTAATTCTGGCACCACGGCGTCACCAACAGTTGGAAGTTGCGACTCAATCATGTAACTGCGCAAGTCTCTGGAGGATGAACCAGCCCTAGGTACCGCAGAAGCACTCCCATACCAAAGGATAAAATAAGCCAACCCTTCAGAAAATAAGAGAACATATGCACAAAATATACACATTGAGTTGATAGAAGTCTTGGGAGCGTCTGCAGCAGGACGACCGGTAAACATAACAGGCAAAGCTTAGTAACAAACAACTGATTACCAACAAAAATATATTCCCTAAAATTGAAAAGTGAAAGTGCATACCTCTTGAGGAGACTGACCAGCCTGCGAGGATAATAGTGCCATATTTCCACTAAACTTGGTTCCAGCAGCAGGTGTGAGTAAGGGAGAGAAGCGGCCATCGCCTTCAGTACCAACTCAACAATTACTCTTTCCTGGTAGCTTCCCATGGTGCGTCTGATCCCTGCAATGACTGAAACCACTTCCACAACACTATGCTAATGAAAGGTGAAATTTAAAAATGAAAAATATATGCGCACGACTACCAGTTCCACAATACACTGCCAACATTTGGCCTACTTGGTACAGGGATATAACCATAGCACTAACAAACAACATTTGTAAGTAAAGTGTTTGGAGAACGACAAAAATAGATAACCCAATCTATATGCCTCTCTGACAACATTTTTAATGGTAAAGATGCGTACTGTTTAGCGTGCGAGGTTTATCTTCTTGACAAATGGCTATATAGTATATACAAGCTGGCATTCAACATCTTGATTTCTAAGGCAAATGGAAGACAGTTCCTAGTACTACAAATTCAGCATGTAAAGTACATTAAGATTTTACGAAATCATAGTTCCATTTTCATCCCATACATCCACTTCATACAACCATGTCCTGCACCATCACCGAAGCTACCACCAATAACACAAACACCTACAGAACCACCAGTTTCACCACCAAACAACCTCTAACAGCGAAAAACAGAAAATCACTCTACAACAACGACATCTCCACCCTGCGACAAACCTTTAAGAATAAAAAATCTCCATTAATTTCTTCCAAATAGTTCAAATCTCCACCTGTTAACCATAAACAAACACTGGGGAGTATCACATTATATCAAAATAAGATACAAAAAATCAAGGTTGAGAGCTTACAACAACAGTAACAAGCTTAAAAGTCCTAAAGTAGATCAAAAATCACTGAATCTAAATAATACGAGACCAAAGCAGAACAAGAATCATCAAATACATGTAGTGGAAAACATAAAAATGAGAACTAAATCAATAAATTAAACATAATAACACCTAAATCGAATACACTCGGCAATAAGACCAAAAATCAACATCACTGTATCATTAGAAATATATACCAGCGGATCTATATAGAAGTGAGAAGAAAAATAAAAAGAATAGGATTTACCTGATATACAAAAGAAACTAGACCCAAAGAATAAAAAAATACCAAAAGGGTTCTACTTGATGTACGCATCTCATTGGAATGGTCAAAATTCACCTCTAGAGATATGGTTGCTAGGTTAATTGAAAGAAAATCACACGTTAGGGATGAATATGAAATTTGGGTTATTGAATTAAGGTTGAATACGAAATCTGGATTATTGAAAGATTGCGTTAATTATTTCTGAAATATGGGTTTTGAATCTGATTTATGAGATGAGGGTTTAAGAAAAATAGCTTTTAATTTCTGAATGGGGTTTGATATATTTCAGATCTCGGACGAGGAAAAAGAGAAAAAGCTGAGGAGAAAACGAAGCCTCAGTTTCGGAGAGAGAAGAAAATAGAGTGAGAAGAAATAATAGAGAAAAGAAAAAGAATTAGCTAATTAGGTCGGTAAGACGTCCCAAGTAAGACCACGTCTTTTCCTTGAAAACTGGGCCTATGGAAATAACTTGGTCTCACAGTCGTTTCTAAAATCCGTAGTGAAGCTTTGTTTTTTTACAGAAATATCCCTTTATAAAACAACTGTTATTGGAACTAGTTTAATTTTTTTTAATAAAACAACTGTGAGTGACGGCATGGATAAATACTACAGCCCAATAACAGTTGTTTTTGAAAAGCCCAGGAAGTAGTAAAAAACCTATTACCCACTAGTGAACCAAGCCATATAATATTAACCACCGGCCTCAGGTGCAGTAAAAGAAAATTGTCTTAGTAGTATATATCCCGAAGTTCCAAAATCCAAAATCCAAACCAAAAACCAAAATCTTCTGAATCTTCTCAACCATTATAACCATAAAGTTGGTATGTTCCCAACCTCACTGCTAATAAACTCATTCAGAAGAATTCAACAAACCCAAGATCCGGTTTTATGGATAGAATCACAAATTTTTATTATCACGACTGAAACATAAAAGCACTTCCAAAATTCATGTACTACAATATAACTATGACAACAACAACAACAACAAGAACAACAAAAAATAAAATAAACATTAACATTAACATTAACAGATACTTCATTTAGAAACAGAAGTGTTACATATTTGGTCGGGATATATTCATGAATAGTACTGAAATGAATTTCATATATGAAAGACATAATCATTGATCCGCAATTGAATCTTGACTGAAACTTGACAACCCCGGCCCCAGAGATACATTTCATAGCCCGTCCATTCTAATCTATCGCATGTTTTTGAGAGGAAAAGTGAAAGTGTTGCTGTTGCTACTTAGGGATTCTTGATTGTGTTTATGGATCATCCCAATCATGCAACTCCATTTTGTAAACAGAGATTGGAAATCAAAATCTAAAATTATAAAGATCTGAAAACCCAGAGAGACCAAGGCTGCCAAGTTTTTAGTCTCAGTGAGATATAGTTGCTTTTATAACTACACTTCACGAACCCTAGTGTGCCCCTTATCATTATTTGGCTTATATACATTGAAAAAAAAAGTCAAACAGGTCTTTTGGCAGTCAACACTTTGCCCAGGTTCACCAAATAGCCAATTCTTTTACTAACTCATAATTAGCATTAGGGTTTTATCTAGGGGGTCAGCTCAGTTCATCATGAACAATACCACACAATTAAAACAGGAGAAATAACTGTGTAATCAAATTGATACACTACTTGAAACGAAAAGAGTAAACTAGGATAATCGAACAATGATAACGATTAAAACTCTAACTGAAACAATAATAACGAAAATAAATTGAGTTTTAGGTTAAACATAACTCTTGATAGTTATAAAACATAGGAAAATTATCTTAAAAGTCTCTCTTCTTTAGAAGACCTAACAAGCTATTTATACTAAGAAGAAAACCTAATTAAGGAAATCTAAAAATAAGACAGAAACGCTATCTTGCATTTGGATGTAAAGGCAACACTATCTTGCATTTGGCTGTAAAGGCAACACTATCTTGCATTTGGCTGCCAAGTTATATTCTCGTGCCCAACTCAGTTCAATCTCTTGCATAGCTCTACAGGAGAAAAGAGAAATCCAATAGCATAAAGTAATTTGTCTGACTTAATACATGGCCAGGGTTATTATTAAGATATTAGTTGGAAAAAGCAAACAACATTCAGTGTGGGTTTCAGTTTTCCTTGTATTTCTTATACTCCAGATTACATCCTGCAACTCCTAGTTCTGGTGGTGAGGTAGGTGGAGGTCCAAGTTTGCATCAATTTAACATCTTGACGCAGATCTGGCTTCAGACTTCCGATTCTGTGGAGATCTTCCAATTTGATGCATGGGGTTGTATATGAAAAATTACAACCATCTGAATCTGATAATAAAATACAGAAATACAACCAAGTAAATTAATATTAATTCCATGAAAAAAACATTGTTAACACTATGATCTCATGATGAATAGCATGAAACCTAAAATTAATATTAATTCCATGGTATGTTGATTCATATCCACCCTTTATTCTTCAGTTTGTGGTAAAAGTGAAAAGAAAATCATGAAGCAAAGAATGAGAAAAGTGAGAGGCGGCGCGCATATCTAAGTTTATTTGGGAGTGATTTAGTTGAGAGTGAAAGAGATGCCCTACTTTTATAAGGTCATCCATCCATTATGCTTAACCCTAATGGGAGGAGCCCTTATCGAGAGCCAATGACGGATATAGCACCTGGTGGAGATAGTATCTTAATCTCACACCTTGTTTACACTTTGAGTTTAGGTGAGTTAGCTGTTAGGTTGTTGTTATAGAGTAGGAGAAGTTCTGGAAATGGTATAGATAGCTTTCTCTTTTTGTAGCGCATTCGTATATGTAATATTCATGAAACAAATTTGAATTTTCTTGGACGCAAATGTTTGATGGCATCGTTGGCCAAATTTACATTTCGCTTATCAGGTAGTAATAAAGATTTCTGTCATATGCTGAATTGCTCGATGTATTGTCCAGACTCCAGATATCCTATGAGGTCCTAACAAGAACTACAAAGTTTGGAACAATTGGGACAAAGTGATTCCAGTGGGATTTATGTATGTAGTTCAAGAATGGCAAGCCTCATTATACTCTGCGTGTGACAGTATCTCGCATATGGTGGCCGAGTTAGATGCTCGTACCCAACTCAGTTCAATCTCTTGCTCACCACTGCTAGTGAAAAACGATCCAATAGTACGAGATAACTATTTTTACTTGATACATGGCTAGAGTTGTAACTAAGATTATGAACTGGAAGAACATTATTGAGCAAACTACATTCTTGAAGAATTATTTACCGGGGGCAACATTTATAGTACCCGGAGATGCATCCCAATGTTCCTAGCTGCACAAAAGAAAATTCCTTAGCTCTATTCTCTTTAATGCCAGCGCTTCTTATGTGCTTAGCTATGCTACCTTCACAATATCAACATGGTGATTTCCTACAAGTGTGATAGTTTTTTGGATTGTGGGTTTCAGATATCCTTGTAATTCTTACACAACATATTTCATTGAAATTCTTATACTAATAAGGCTTCATTCGTCCATTAATGCACAATGTTTCTTTCAAAATCTGAAAACCAGCCAAATTATTGCACCTAGTTTCAAATTGCTTCCAGTTCCTCTGGTGGTCATAGATGAACCTTTCATATATCCTTGTAATTCTTACACCACAGAGCATACAAGTTTCACTCATTTGTATTCAACTTGGTAGCTGAGTCATAAAATTATAGGGTGGTAACATGAGATTGTTAAAATGATCGAGAACTATCACTCATGGTGATTAGATCTGTATTTTCAATATACTACTAGTATAGTACATTGTTAAGAGGATACAAGTTGCGCTCATTTTTCTGATATCTGCCTTTTCAATGGCCTTCTAATTCCGATTATGGGACCTAAATCTTTGTGAACTCCCTACATATTTGATGCTTGTTCGACAAGCATTCTTGACTTCTTCTTGGGAGCTTCTGCATCACTAACCATTGTGAAAAGCGAGACGATTCAAAAAAAATTAAAGGAAGAAGTTATAAAGATCACGAGTTAGTTTTGAGAGGAAAAGTCATTATAACAATCGATCTATATTGTTGATGATGATTGTATGATCTACCTATGGTATGTGTAAGGAGTCCCATACAAAACTGAGATCTGATTCATAACTCTTCATTCTTCCATTTGTGAGTGAACAAAAAATCAACAAGCAGAGAAAGAGAGAGTCGGCCAGATCTAACTATTCCCTAGCCATCCATCGTGCTTAACCCTAATGGGTGCCCTTATCAAGAGCTGAGAACTCAATATAACATAGGTGACTAATTTACACTCCCGTAAACATAAGTTGTTTTCTAGTAAGGGAAGTTGGAAAATATAATGCATAGAGCTAGGAATTATTCCTATATTGTTTTGATGCCTCGAGTTACATCATTCAAGTGTAACTACAAATAAATGGTAAGCTATTTTGGTATCTAGTATTGAAAATGCCAAGCGAGTCATACTTTTCTATTTTGAGATCTAGTTTGAAATTGCATCAGAATGTTAAGGTCAACATGGAGTGTTTAGTGTTCCCAACATGGCTGCACTTCTCAAGTCGTTGAATAACTAACTATACATGATCGAAACTAAAAACCAAGGTCTGAAACCAGCAAGGCTAGGTGTACAATTGCACACCCTTGCTTTCAACTGGCTCCACCCTCGAGTATTTTGCTCTTCTATTTGTTTTTTTTTTCTTGTTAACTTTGTTGCAGTTTTCAATGTAGTTGCTAAGCTCTTCTTGTATCTGAGAACTATCAATCTTGGTGATATATTTGTTTGTGCAAACTATTTTTAGGGTAACCGTTTGGACTTTCGATATGATGGGATATCCATAACAAAGGAATCAACTTTCTTGCTTAGCGTGCAAATTCATATCATTAGCCATTTCGAATTGCAACCATCCGTATTAAGAATAAACAGTACAAGATATTATTTGCTGATAAAAAGAGATGGACGACAGACACATCTCAAGGTTTTCAATACAATCTTTAGCCGGGGGGTTTTCATTCATCCATTAATGAATAATTTTTATTCCGAAATCTGAATTCCAGGCTTTGATATGAACGATTCTCGCAATTCTGTAACCAATATGTAAACATACACAATCTCTTACAAATACATAAGAAAAACACGCTAAAGTAACTAACATTCCATGGAAATATGGTTAACACTAAGAAGATGAACACAGTTACAAATATGATGTCAATTTTTCAAGTCTCCATGGCACGAACAACCCCAAACTTAAGCTAATTTGTTAAAGAGGGTGGTGCTCCTGGTCCTTGTTGGTTTCAATTTAAGATCTTGATTTTCTGCTTAGATCTGCATTTTCAATGGTCTTCCATTTACAGTTATGGCACTTCAGTCATGGCACCTAAGTGGTGGAACTCCCTACATATTTGATGCCTATGCTGAGAAGCATCATTAAGACTTTTCATGAAGAACTGTAGCTGCATCACTAACCACTGCAAAATGAGATGATTCAAGAAATCAATTTAAAAATTAAATGAACACAGTGAAGAAAAAAAAGTCAGTTTTGAGAGGAAAAGTCATTATGATAATTGATCCATGTTAATGATGATTTTCTGATCTCTCCATGGTATGTGCAACCCTTCCCATAAAAAACTGAGATCTAATTGGTAAACCAGATTTGTGGTAAGGAAAATCATGAAGCGGTGAAAGATAGATGAGAGGCGGCACGGATCTAAGTTTAGTTGGGTGTGAGTGAAACATAAACTAGTTTATGCCCTACTTTTATAAGGTCATCCATCCACAACCCTAGTGGGGAGCCCTTATCACACCTTGTTTAAGGTAGCACGTTTTCAGCCGTTAGATTATAACCCATATCTTCCAAAATGAATGTACAGTTGTTGGAAAATATAAGTAATTGCTTTTCTTTTCAATTCTTCCTCATTTTATTTTCCTTCTCGAAGTGCACTGTAGAAAAAGACTAAGATGTATCCTTATCCGTTAATAATCTAATCAAACGGTCTACAATATACTAGCTTAGGAAACGGTTGTGCAGTGCCGCATGGGGTAGCACGACCCTATGATCCTATAAATACTAACTCTTCCCCTTTCGCTTCTCTTAACCCTAACCCTAAAAACCATTGCGGCAGATCTAGATCTTATCTTCATTTTTCAATTCTTCAAAACTATAATCAATAGAGGCTGAAATGGAGTCATCAAATGAGATCACATATCGCTCAGAAGAAACATTATTCAATCATCCACAAGAAGAAGAAACATTATATGATGAACAACTAATCGAAGAAGAAGAAATAGACCATTCACCAATCGAGGAAGTTAGACTAGTTGTACTGGAAATTGATAACCCATCTCTACCAGTAATGAAATTTAGGGTATGGGTTCTTGGTATACTTTCATGTACCATACTGATTTGTCTAAACACATTCTTCACATTTCGAACCCAACCATTAACAATATCAGCAATCCTTATGCAAATCGTAGTACTTCCAATTGGTAGATTTATGGCATCGATACTTCCGAAAAGGAATTTAACATTTTTCGGAAAAAAATTTAGTTTAAATCCAGGACCTTTTAATATGAAAGAACATGTTCTTATCACAATCTTTGCAAACTGTGGTGTTTCAAGTGGTGGTGGTGATGCTTATTCTATTGGTGCTATTACTGTTATGAAAGCTTATTATAAACAAAGCATGAGCTTCCTTTGTGCTCTTCTTATTGTCTTGACTACTCAGGTGCGATAATTTATTTTCATTCATAGTCTTATTTTCTTTTTCTTTGATTTCCACTTTAATTTGCTGCATATTGTCTTAATCTTCTTTTGGTTTTGTGATATTGTTGTATTTAACTAGCTTGATTGCAATAATTGTACTTTGTTGCAAATATTGGGGTATGGATGGGCAGGGTTGTTGAAGAGGTATTTGGTTGATCCAGCTGAAATGTGGTGGCCATCCAACCTTGCTCAGGTTTCTTTGTTCAGGTAGTTCAATCACAACCGGGTTCAAACGGGTGACCTCTTG
This sequence comes from Papaver bracteatum, assembly GCA_023529315.1. Taxonomy (NCBI): domain Eukaryota; kingdom Viridiplantae; phylum Streptophyta; class Magnoliopsida; order Ranunculales; family Papaveraceae; genus Papaver; species Papaver bracteatum. The sequence continues at coordinate 77,745 of JAJJWX010002981.1, forward strand.
TTAAAACAGTGTCTAATTTTTTGATCACGGTTAAAGGTTACTAACTATAATTATTACTAATTCACAGATCTCTTCATGAGAAGGATCCAAATTCCAGGGGCCTAACAAGAATGAAATTCTTCCTCATTTTCATGGCGGCAAGTTTGGTGTACTACACATTACCTGGTTATCTTTTCACATTCTTATCATTCTTTTCATGGGTTTGTTGGGTATGGCCCCATAGCATTACTGCTCATCAGATCGGATCTGGTCGTAATGGACTTGGTATATGTGCTTTTACTCTTGATTGGGCAGGAATTTCAGCTTACCATGGAAGTCCACTTATTACACCATGGGTTTCAATTTTCAATATTGCAGTTGGATTCATTATGTTCGTTTACATAATCATTCCTATCTGTTATTGGAAATATAATACTTTTGATTACAGAAAGTTCCCTATGTTTTCAAATAAACTTTTCACTTCTACTGGTCCAATATACGATACCAACAAGATCCTGACACGAGACTATCAACTTGACGTTACGGCTTATGAAAAGTATGGAAAGTTATATATCGGCCCATTATTCGCTCTTTCAATTGGGTCCGGATTTGCAAGATCCTGACACGAGACTATCATTATTCGTTCATGTTGCGCTCTTTCATGGCAGGTATATATATATTTTACGCAGTTCATGGGTTCTTTGCGCAAAGAAGCAAATTAATCTACTATTTAGTAATTTCCTATGTTTTCAAATATATTGTTGGTATTTAATCTTGACTGGTTCTAATATATTGTTGGTATTTAATCTTGACTGATTTCCAATCTTGCAGTGCCATTTGGAAACAGACTACATCAGCATGGAAAAATGTGAATGTGAGACTGGACATACATGCAAAACTAATGAAGGCTTACGAAGAAGTCCCTCAGTGGTGGTATCTCATTCTCTTGGGAGGAAGCATTGGTTTGTCTCTCTTAATGTCTTTCATTTGGCCAATAGATATTCAGCTTCCTTGGTGGGGGATGATTTTCGCATTCGTATTGGCTTTTGTCGTTACCTTACCCATTGGAGTCGTTCAAGCAACTACAAACCAAGTATTCACTTCCAATCTCTTCAAGATTTCCCTTTTTTTCCATTGATTTCAACCCCAAAAAATAAGACATCAGTAAAATCAAATCTTGCACTAACTATTGGATGTTTTTGTGGTTATTTTGCAGCAACCCGGATACGACATAATAGCACAATTTATGTTTGGCTATATCCTAAAACGAAAACCCATTGCAAGTCTTCTTTTCAAAATATATGGACGTATTAGTACAGTTCACGCACTCTCGTTTTTATCCGATCTAAAACTTGGTCACATCATGAAAATTCCACCCAAGTGTATGTTCACCGCGCAGGTATGAAACTTAAAACATCTTAGAAGTTAGGCAATGTTATATTGTTTGCATAATATGCAAGCTATACTAACTAAAGTGTCTTTATATGATGAAGCTTGCTGGAACAATTATAGCTGGTACTGTCAACCTGGGAGTCGCATGGTGGATGCTTGAGAATATCGAAAACATATGTGATGATGATGCTATGCATCGAGATAGTCCATGGACTTGTCCAAAATATAAAGTCACCTTCAATGCTTCTGTTATATGGGGTCTAATCGGACCAAAGAGATTATTTGGACCAGGCGGAATGTATCGAAACTTGGTGTGGTTATACCTAGTAGGAGCTGTCTTGCCAGTACCAATTTGGGTGATGAGCAAAATCTTCCCTGAGAAGAAATGGATTCCGTTGATAAATATACCGCTGGTATTGTATGGATTCGCTGGCATGCCTCCAGCAACCCCTACAAACATTGCTTGTTGGCTAATCACAGGGATGGTATTCAACTACTTTGTGTTCAAGTACAAGAAAGGATGGTGGCAGAAATACAACTACGTTTTGTCGGCAGCATTGGATACTGGGACAGCTTTAATGGGGGTGATAATTTTCTTCGCACTACAAAATGAGAATGTGAAACTGAAGTGGTGGGGAACCGAAGTTGATCACTGTCCCTTAGCTACTTGCCCAACTGAACCTGGTATTATGGTTGAAGGGTGCCCAAGTTTTAAGCAAGTAGATTAGTAATACTTTGGGAGTTCAAAGTGTGTTTGAAAGCTTTATATTGGCTTTAATTTAAAATTCGAATTGTAGTAAGAATAGCTAGTGAAGTGAAGCAGAGTCTTGGCCTTGAACATTGATTATCTGTTAGGCTTGATTATATTTGTTTATCTGTTGTTTTCAAAATTATGAAAATGGTTTTGACTTTACAATTCAACCCTAATATTCGTTTCCTAAATAGAACTGAACGTCGGTCATTAGATTGTTAATATGTGTATGCCAAAATTCTCCTAGTATGTGTTGCATTGCTGCTGGAAGAAGCTGCACAATCCAATCTTGTAGTTAAGCCAAACTACGAAGGTATGGTAAATTCTCTATGCCACTCTCTTCCATCTTCTTGCCATGGCCTACAACTTGGGAAATCTCCATTTTGGCCATTTTCATCATCTCTGGATTGCGGATATGTTTCGACATCGCCCACTCAGCAGTTATGCTTATTGGTTCGTTTGCAGCCATAATAAAATTCCTGCGCACACGAATTAGATACTTTTCTGATTGGTGTATATGCTAGAGTAAATAACCCACAAGATAGACCGCCGACTCTACAGAACCAAATCAGCCAAAGAATAAAAGCACCATAAGCGAAGGTTCATCCCAAATATATATAGTTCACAACAGATTCAAATTTCCATCCGTAAGAATAAAAGCACCATAAGCGAAGGTTAAGAGAATTGCTTATGATCAGGGACTCAACCAAAATCTAACGGGTAAGCAACCAAAATGGAGCTGAACCCGCTAAAAGATCAAGAAGACCTGTACCCATTGCAGGACAGTTATTCAAGATCCAACATCAATATTTCTCGTATGTCATAAAATGTAATAGTGAATACGTACATATCCGAAAAACACTAGCAATGTTAAGAAATCACAAAAGAATTCATAGAGCAATGTAGCACATTATGACTTACATATAGAACTGAAAGACACTCTCATGCTTCAATAACTTCTCCATACATTGATACACACCAATTGAATGAAACCCTTCTTTTCTACACCTTGTTTGGTTGCAGCTGACTCATCTGAGTGGTCTAGATCTGAATCATCTGGATCAGACTCACTAAGGTCCAACTGAGAAAATGTGTTTGTTTTTTGAGTCAGACCTGATTCAACTGACTGGAAAATTTTGGACTGGAAAACACCCCTGAGATTAGATGACTTGAAATACGAGACATGAAACAACAAAAAGAAGGAATACAAGTAACTGGATATAACAAAAATGTTAAAATTATACTTTGATCTACATAAGACGGGGTAATCAGAAATAAATGAGTTGATTCTATCTTCTCATTGACAGTTATCCCTGGGTGTCCATATAGCTCCAGTCGCTGTAAGTCCCAGCTTCTTGGCCTCTACACCTATGGATAGCTGAAGAATCATACCTTAGTACGTTGCTAGACTGCATCTTGAATTTGGATCTTGCCGAAATTTCCACATTGCCAAGATTGAATGTAATATGACCATACTAGCACTCCAACAAGTAAGCTGAAAACTTCAAAAAGTAACATTAATCAGAGATTCAACTCAACAACGATAGAAAATGTAATCTTTAGTTATATCAAAATAGCTTACTGTACAATATGTGTATATAGGATTTAAGTTAAAATAGTTATATACATTGGCACCATGATCCAGAAAAGGTAAATGTTACTCACATTGGCACCATGATCCATAAGAACTTTAACAGTATCGTGTTTACCAGCAACAACAACATATTGTAGCAGTGAGCTATGACCATTCGAAACATCCATACTAATGCCTTCAAAAGTAACAAGGGTATGCCATCTTTATGCCCTGCAACACGAAAAAATATCAGGAGCCACTCTAAAAAGTCTGAATTACATATTTGGAAAGTTAGCAGACCAATTGGAACACAACCTACGTTTCACTGCGCATGCAAAGGACTGCAATTTCAGGAAGATACTCCACAGTGGCCAAGCACTCTTCTATGGCGGCATGGGATAGGGTAGTTACATCTGCGAAACACATTGCCGTAATGTATATAATTACACACACCAGTATTTAATGATTTTTAGAGATAACAATTTTAATTTCAATTAGTACTGAAGCTCCAAAATCATGACATATACTCACATCGCCAATGTGTTACTGTTAAAGTACATAAACTCGCTTAGCCATGCGTAGCTGTAAGTCTACTACTCAATCTAAAACACCCATCTTAAATTCAACATGAAACTTTAAAAGTCTCGTTTGGGTATGAACCATAGCTGCAAGATGGTGTGTACAACTACAAACGGGAACGAGTAGTGAGCTATTTAGCCAGGTTTTCTCAAAAGCGGACTTGCTGAACTGGTTGCAAGCTTTGATCTGACAGCGAACTTGTTGCGATGGCAGTGAACTTGTCTCGAATTGCTGTGACTAGTTGTTTTATTACAGCTGTGATTCATTGCCTCGATCTATGTTTCTTGGCAGCAAGCATGGATAACAAAAACGAGTGAAAGCTCATTGGTCCTGCAGTTACAAGACACTAACTCACACTTCAATTCTCAAACTAATACAAAAATCAAATATATTATAAACCATCTAATAACCCCAGCATGCATTACAGAAGTTACGTCTTAGATGATGCTTGATTTGGCAAACAAGTGGGTGTACGACCCTACACTCCTAAGATATAGTAGTTCCCATAGTGTGCATATGTCAAGTCAAGATTCAAGCGAACAAATAGGGAAAGCAATAGATTCTTTTACTGCTTAGCCAACACATAAACACTCAGACAAGTGACATAAACCTTTTTCATGTTCAAATAACAGAAAGAAACTGAACCATCATTTATAATATAAGATTATTCATACCCTAGTACATGTAAAACAAAATCCAATTTAATAATTTGATGTATTTCTCACACTGGTTTTTGGAGCACTTACCGCATTCATATGTTGTAACCGGCATTATCCATCAAAGGGTCCAGAGATGTCATTCTGATATTTCTCTTTCATAGCTATCCATCAAATTACTCAACACCCAGCAAGGCTGTTATAGAAAGTAAACAAAACATCTCGGAACAAAACCAAACCAAAGCAAAAATTACATGGAAATATTATTTTACGCTTGGGCATTTTCACAAACACCTAAAGCTCACAAACCGAACCTTATTGAAGCTTCTAATACATACACAGAAAATTACTAGAACACAACGGTAATCCATACCCTTAATTTGAAACCCCGAAATAATTAAAACCCATTACATAAAAACACTATTAAATTCAAGAGTATTAGAACAAAAAACCCCTAACCCCTAAGAAATTACAGAAAAATTATAATAAAA